>CABFVZ010000163.1:356293-369096 GCA_902151445.1 Timema monikensis | reverse complement strand
GGAAAGACGTAGGAAGATAATATTGACATTTCAAAAGCTACTAAATATTATTTCAGGTATCCATGTATTTATACGTCAAGCTACCTACTACTGCATGTGTTACTCTGCTACCACTTTTAACCGATTGTGTCATTTGACAGCTATAAGGTGCAGTCTACTTTAAACTTAATATTTGATATACTTGAAATTGTTTCTATCAAGTTCCAAGTATATTGCATCCATTTAATAAGATGTATAAATTTTAATAATACATCGATATTTTTTTTTAATTTTAATTAATCTGTTAGAAATAGAGTTTTGAGATATGTAATGTTAGAAAAAAGATTATATTAAGCATACCTAACCCTAAATTTAAACATTTGACAACTTGCAACACACAAAACAAAGACATATACTTTCAAGTAACACAGATACATAAAATAGGGCGTATAAAGATAATTTTTCTAAGGAAGACACACGAGAAAAATTACCTAAAATGTTTATATAGTTTTTATATAACAATATATGAGAAGGTTTCAGAAGATTACTCAAGTAATCTTAGAGCCAATGACAAAAATATTTGGCTCCTTTTCTCAAACCCACTATTTTTAGTTTTTTAGCACCGTATCTTACATTCGGGTCATACACTTCTATACTAATTACAATAATGGTTTTGGGGATTAGGAAGGTTAAATTTAAAGGTAATGTACCCAAATTTGCGTGGCTTTTGGTGGGAAATCATTCAGGAAACCCCACCTTCAGTACACCCGACCGAGATTCGAACCTTTATCTCCACGTCACCGGTAATTTAATCACGTTCGAGAACAGCTCATTAAACCACGCAACCACTGAAGTGGAACCCCGCTATATCGTTTCATTCCAAGGATCGTCCTCAATTCTTCTATACAATATTGGAGGTGCAGTGGATACCAAAGACAATCTGTTATTTGAAATATTTACAGGAGTTAGTGCTACAATAGTAGGCTTACAAATAGTGCAGCGTGTAGTTGAGTTTTAAAATAGCCTTCTGCAATGGTCGAATGGTCTAAGGCGTCACTATCATGTTAGACTAGCCTGCTGAAGACGGGTAGGTCAGGGTTAGAGCCCCAGTTGGGTCTACTTAAAGCGGTGTTTTTCTTTAATAGTTGGCCCCTCTCCTGCCAAGAAAATTCCGGTAGATTACCTATAAAATGCTTTCATCCTCATCTCTACCCCATTAGAGTAATTACCATATATGCATATAAACTGAACAGATAGAAATATTTGGGGATAAAAAAATACATAAATATATATTTATATATATATTTATCTATATACACGAGTGTATTAAAATAGTAATTAATTAGTATTTGGCTGGAGGCATATAAAAATTCATAATAAAAGTGAAAAACACCGTAACTTATTTAAGTTTTTTCATGTATATGTAAACCCCTTTTTGGGCTGTTCGGACCCCCCTACCCTTAACCCTTACCTATCCTCGCCCATTTGATTTGAGATATTACGCTGCCTCTAGCACTCGAAGAACATAACCACGTTAACAAAATCTTAGTAAAGGATTTGTTACTCAGAACTGTTTTAGTTTTGAAGAGCTTTCCAGAATCTGCAGTTGAATGAAATGATGTAAAAAAATAGCTCTACTATTGAAATATAGTCGTCAGTCTCTTCTATTTTTCTCGTAATGGGAAAGTCAAGGTTAATTTCATTCGCCGCTCAAAGTCTTATTGCACAATTTTAACAAGTGTATAAACTATAAGCTATAAATAGCGATTCAATTATTTAAGCTCATTACAATTCACGAGCTATGAGGTGTCAAACTTTCTATTTTATGCATTTTGATTACCCATTGTCAAGGTAAAGAAATCAATGTATGGGGCTGAAATTTTGTATAACTAGATATTCGTATGAGGTATACAAAATGAGAATTTATAAAAATAATATGAATACATGTATATATCAATTTTTATAGTAAAAATCATTATTAATATTATAAATATTTCATAATGTACACCTCATATGCATGTCTAGTTATACAAAATTCTGCCCCGTGCATTAATTTCTTTACCTTGACAATGAGTAAGTAAAAAGCATAAAATAGCAAATAACTCGTGAATTGTAATGTGTTTAAATAATGTAATCGCTATTTATAGCTTATGATTTAGACACTTGTTAAAATAATGCAATAAAACTTTTATTGTAGAATGGCCTTAAAAACCCGATTGAGTTTACTAAGATGCTTTATCTTTAAAACAAGGTGCATAGCGTCTTACAGCCCATCCAGATTATCCGTACCTAACTACACTAATAAAGTAGAAATGAGTAATGTGGATCTAAACGAAATGTTCCTACATCAGTGTAGAAAGATGGCTGGGAGCTATTTAGGAAAAAATCTCGATACACCTGGATAAGATTTGAACCTTGACCTCCCTGTGACTGGCAAACCAGTCCATCATGAGATTGACTCCTCCTTGGCTTATACCGTGCAACCAACAATTCTGGTACCACCGGGGTTCAAACCCAATGCTCCATACAAGTGTACACACAGATAAAGGCATTATTCTCATTTAGCTTGGTTTGATAGTGATGAGAAGTTGGAATTAATATCTCAATATGGTGGCTCAACCTAAATGGTTTTCCAATCTCCCTCCACCAAAATAAGGGTGAATTTCCTCTAAAATGTTTCCTTCGCTATCCTTACACCATTGATGTAAATATACGGATATCCCTGAGTAAAATCTCACCATCAAAGGTGACCTAGCACAACGCCAGTCTAGGTTCCGGTCACCGCTGTAAGCAGCTCATGGTTGGCACAGAACATTGAATATCATCTCTGAGGGAACTGCATTGCTTCTATTGGTTAACATCTTTGTCATTCTCTTGTTTGTGTTTCGAATCTTTCCTTAAATATAAGACAAATTTTCCAACGTTGGTTTGTAGATGCTGAGAGTAGATCCTTCTTAACCCCAACACACCACTTTCCGACTAGACTGAACGTGTGGAGATTTGGCAACAGTTAACTGAGAAAGAACGAAGATAAATATTTTTTTCCATAGGACCTGCAAATTCCTTAGAGGTGATATTGGATATATCAAGATTATGATCCTTTCTTTTTAAAAAGAATTGTATGTACTATGAATGAAGTGCTCCATACACACGTTCGATTTTATCTTACTTAATTTAGTTCAGAAACTTGTAATGAAACTATGATGGCAACTATCACGAAATAAATCAGAAAAAAATCTATTAATAAAAATGCCAAGTTCATTCACACTGTCATTGTTTTCACTCTTGCTTGTGTTTATGTAAGTTAAAGGTTTGATGGTTATTTTGATACAATTCTTCATATTTTTTTAAATTATATATATATCGAATACATTTATCTAAAACCTCACGCTCAAATTGATAATGTGAGACAACTTTCACCTATTTTGCGCATGCGTCTGTAGCTAAACATCACTGAAAACTAAACTCCTGCGATACATCCAAATTGCGTAAATGTTATATCAGCTAACTTAAAGGACAGACACATCCAGTCACCAGCCGTTAATATATCACTGTGAAAGAAGAAACACACATTTCACCAATGATACATTTTTCGATCAAGCCGGGAATCAAACCCGTGACCCTTAGCTCAGCATTCAGACAAGCTACTGGCTGAGCTAAGGTAGTCGGTCAAATGTTGTATTAGTCGACTTGTACTGAATTCAGTAGAGAAACATCCCTCGTGTGTACGGTGCTGCCATATATTCGCACCCAGCCTCCATCCCCCCTATTTGGGGAGCAAGTGCATTTGTAAGAGCACAATCCACAATAACAAAGAGCACAGAATCTCTGGCCATTCCAGACGTTCGGGCAGTCTCGGGGACATCGTATGGTGACCGAGGTACTGGAACAGGATCACAACCACACGGACGAGGTGGACGATGACGAGGACTCCGAGGAGGACTCTATAGGCCCCATCATCATCCTGGGGAAAGGTAATTCAGTATAAACACACATCTTATAGGTAATTCCCCTCATCCCACCTAGCCACGTCTCACAACCCGTTCAGCTTATAATTACTCTAACGGTTTTAGGGATTAGGAAGGATATACTTATAGGAAGTGTACCGTAATTTTCGTGGAATTAGAGTGAAAAACCATATTTAAAAAACACCCTCAAGTCCGCCAGACTGAGATTCAAACCTTGATCTCCCCCTCATCTGCAGTTTAGTCTAACATGTGAGTAGCGCGTTAGTCCTTGTGGCTACCGAAGCAGGTTTCGGGTTGGTAATTATATTGATGAGGTAGAGGTTAAACAGTAGAACTAAGAGTAAGTGTACCCGCATTTGCATAAACATATATTATAAAACTATTTAGTAAAAGCAATCCTAAGCTCAACAGACTGGTACTAAGCCCACCACCATGGGTTGGAGGAATCCTAAAAATAGCTTATTACTAGGGATGAGGTTTTTATATTCCCGAATCCTTCCGAATATTTGAGATTCTAGGATACGAATAAAGATTGAACTTTTATAGATAGTCAAAATTTGTTTCAGAGCTATAATATTGCTTATTTGATTATTTAAACCTAAATACACATAGGACAAACTTAACCAGTTACCAGACAATTAATTTAACACTAAAATGAATGTATAAATGTTATAATGAATGCATTGTATTAACAACAAATATTTAGTTATTATTTCTATTTTCTATAAAAACTTAGACATTAACGCAAGTAGACCGCATACATTTACTATGTTTTCCAAGACTTGGATTCAAGATTTAGTAATTTTAGACAAAATGATTCTGATTTGTAAAATAGTAAACTTAACACATATCCACTATTTAGGCTTAATAAATGGGAGCTTTACTGGAGTTACATTTTAACCACATGACCCAAATACGAAGTAAATGAACATAAGATGCAATCTCTATTTCTTTGGCATTGTTTGAACAACTCCAACTGCGCAGACTATGACTACTAAATATCACATGCTTAGCCACCCACTTGGCTGACAATATCGTTTTCTGTCAGTGACGTCATTTGAAAAGAGTATTTTACAAGTAGTATTACATGATCATGTTGGTTATCAAGTTGTTGCGCTGCCTAAGAAAATGAGAAGTGAACAAAGCTAAATGTTAATTAATGGTAGCCCGGTTTGGTCTAA
The DNA here is from genome assembly GCA_902151445.1 of Timema monikensis. NCBI lineage: Eukaryota > Metazoa > Arthropoda > Insecta > Phasmatodea > Timematidae > Timema > Timema monikensis. The sequence goes on along the minus strand of CABFVZ010000163.1, from coordinate 363,968 downwards.
CGCGTCACTCTCGCAGCAGACAAGACTGCCGATCAAGGTTCGAATCTCGGTGGTCACATTTACTGAGGGTGTTTTGTCCAGAATGGTTTTCCACTCTCTCTCCACGCAAATGCTGATATACTTCCTCTAAATATAACCTTCCAAATCCCTAGAAACCATTAACAGAATTAGTGCATAAGCGTATAACCCAAACGGGTAGTAAGATGCTGTACTAAAACCAATTTTAATGGTAATCCCATTTTTGTTGCAGGCAAACCGGAAAATTTAAAATTCGACTGGATGATCACTGAGTGGTCGAGATGTTCTCAGACTTGTGGAGGAAGTGGGTTCCAGGTAATAAATGTTTTATAAGTGAATGTGGTGTTTTCCTGAGCTACGCGTCTTACTACTAATCCGGCATATTTGCATATTTACAGTAAAAAGCGCATAAGTGCGAGGGGATAGAATTTAAAGGGCATGTAGTCCACATTTGCCTATGGAGCGGGTGAGGAAACCATTAAGAAAAAATACAACCTCATTAAATCCAACGGTATTTGAACCATGGTCTTTTTGTCCCTAGCAGACCAGCTAATATGAAAGCAATGACTCTGTCCATGTTACCATTGATGTGGATGTTAAATCATAAGGGTGTGCCTCAGCAGATATAATTTAAAAAATTAACTATAGATGGATAGGTTTTATTTTATTTTTTATCGCTATTGTTCTCACTATAGGCCTACGTGTAAGGACAAAATATGAGATGTGTTTGAGATGAAGGTTGGATTTAGAGGCAGTGTACCCGCATCTATGTGGATGGAGAGCGTGAAACTATTTAGAAAAACCACCCTCAGTACACCCGGCCGGAATTTGAACCCCAATCTCTCCTTCATTGGACGTGTAGTAAGTATATTACGAGATGGATGCCTTGGGCCAAGTTTCCCCAAAAGTGGGAGATTTCAGTATTAAACCGTGAACCGAAACATCAGCTGGGATATTAAAGAATGTGCTAGCCTCCTGCAATAAACATTCTAGATGCGTGCAGCTCACTGCATGGTGCGCCTCCACAACACGACCCAGAACGTGGACAGCAACCTCTGTGAGGACGCGGGTTTGGTCACCCCTCCAACAATCCAGAAGTGTGGTGTGGATGACTGCCCCCGGTGGGTCCCCACCAACTGGTCCACTTGTGAGGACTCAAGGTGCTTCACGTGGAACACAGGTACCTCTTTTAGGGCTCTCAACTGCCTCTAGAAAACCTGGGGTTTAAATCTTGGAGCTGTCAAATGTTTAAGGTTGGCAAACAGCTGCCCCTATCAAATTGGTTAATTACTACTGTCACCTCACCCCTTGTGCGCTTAATGTCAGAATGTGTTGCGGCCGAGAATAAGGGTGGAGACTGGATATATGTACTACTTTGCACTATTACAAAATGTGATGTTAAGAAGTTACTAAAACGATATAAAAGAATTAAAAAAGACTTAACCAGGAGCTAGTGACAAAACGAAGTATAGCAAGGAACGCTTAACCAATTACCTGGCTGACTCTCTAGGTGGTTCTACACGGTAATGAGCCCCGGTACCTTGGGCACGATGGTATCTCCCAGCACACGTACTCTACGATCCAGCGTCATAACCCACTAAATGGGCAGAGTGACCTCCCTAGAATCGATGGTGAATTGTCAGTCCTGTTAGCTCGAGAACTAGTACTAATTACACTACAACTTGGCTTATTGCTAAAAGGAATGCTGACAATACATTATGGCCGTCAGCACTTGTGTCCTATTGTTTATTCACTCATCAAAACACGTTGCTATAATCGTTCTGTCACTTGCAATTCATAAGATTAAAATGTAAAAATAAACAAACACGCCAATTTAGGGCATGTTGATTACACTACATTAATTTGAATATAAATGGGAAAAACACTCAAATCGGTAATTTTTTTGAGCAATTGAAGTAGGATCCTTGTAGAAAGGAACTTTTTGAAAATACAAACACATACTTTTTTGTTGTTAACATTGATCATATATTACTATTATGTTAGTATTATTTCATAGGTTTTGTCTTTATCTATTAAAATTAATAGCTGCAGATTGCATTGAGACATCACGTATATGTAAATTTTTTTAGTACCTAACTATCAAAAAAGTTTCTTTCCGCCTAAATCGGACGGTGCTTCTAGTTATCAGATGATGCGGGATCTGACCACGATATTTCAGTCAGTATCACACCTGTCTACTGAATCGGGGACCCTGAGGTTCAATTCCTGATAGGGTCTAGACACTTATAATCGGTGAAATACATTCTCAACTGCTGAGTATACTCTACGACAGACACTTTCCGTTGGGTCTGGCTCTCCATAAATCACGTTGATTGGTAGCCGTAGCTCCTGACGAAATATGAGGTAGTAAGGGGTGAACTTCTTTGAATCTTGTGGACTGTACCGGTATGTAAGTAGAGCCTGTTGCAGGGTCTTGTCCCAGTTGTTCTGATATCCGTTGACATATTGGGAAAACATTGCTAATAGAATTATATTGAAGCTTTCCACCAGGCTCTTGACTCTGTTACAATAATACTCAATTTTGAGTACTAACAACATAGGTTTAGTTAATCAGAGCCCGGTTAGAAGGACAAATCTAGCCAAAATGTAACCGTCTGCATTCTGTTCGGAATGGAATCACTCATACAATTTCCAATAAAAATCTTGTTCACGTTGTTTTATAGATGTTCCCTTTTGATATGTTTCTTTAACAACAGTCAACCCGTCCGACACTCTCCTAATTGCTCTGTAAACCTTACGTTGTTGTTCTGTCTTATGACGACACGGTATGTGTATTTAAAAAAAAACATTGACCTTGTTGACATTAATGTCGATCCCTTCTTCAAAATCGAACTTCTACACAATATACAATATATCCATGGTCACACCGTCACAACCCCTGTCCTGCTGGGTCGACACGCACCACCCATTTACCAAAGTTATGAAAATGTATTTCTAGTAAATGTCTCTTAGCACACAGTAGTCCAAAAAGGTCGATCCAGCCTACAACTAAATAGTACCGGCTGCGATACTATTAAAATTAGTACCTCTCTTCTCCCTATTTATCAAAATAACTACACTAATAATGTTTGGATATAAGTGTACTTAGCTTTTTTGAAGAGGGTCACCCTCTGGTATCCCGAAATACCTGGCGAGTTTTTAAGACGCTCCACGACCCTTGCACAGCGAGACGATCCACTGGCCGTTCTCCAGTCCAACCTTTCTTGTCCCAGCTGATTGTTTCTGTCGTTTCTTGTTGTTTCTTTGTGTGGTCAGTCTGGACGTCATCTGACCCCCACCGTTGGCTCGCTCCTTGTTGACTTACGGACTGTAGGCTTTCGGGTGATCTTCCCTCCGCGAGTATGCCATCACCTCACTCGTGAATTTAAATAATTTAAATATTTCCGGCAATTCTCGTTGCCGTTTTGTCACTCCAAACCACGCTCTGCTACCATCTATTGTACCCCTTTTATATTATACCACTGGGTACATTTCCCCGATACCCCAATTACCGATGCCTCAGTGCCGAAAACGTTCCTTTCCTTTTATTCTTTTTCATGCGGGAACGTCTCACTCGTTAATCAAACAAAGACAAACAACACCATTCTGTTTCACAGTTACTTTATTTCTATTCTCTCGAGGTCAGACACACACGGTTCCAACACTCTATCTCGAGCAGTCTTTTGCTTCACATTTTCACGTCCGTTCCGTTCCGTTCCTCAACCTCGGCTTCACTGCACTATCTTGTTCTGCCTGACCTCTCCTCAGAGTGAGTGCCGTGCCGTCTAGCGGCACACCTTCCAACCAAACCTCACGGTGTGACGCAGACGGTACAACTATGAGTGTGTAATAAGTTTGGATTTTGGTAGATAGTACCAATACCTATAAAATAATAAAGTATAGTAATATGTTACCACTATTGACCGCAAAACAAAAGTGTGTTTTTCTTCTCTAAGCTGTTGTTACTATCAAGATTCTGTTATAGCTCCCAGAATGTGACAAATAGTGGCAAACTAGCTTGTCCACCCTCAACATTGTGTCCCTTGAGTCACTCGTAGAGTCCGTCCTTGTGTGTCTAGCGATGCAGCGTCGCGAGATCACGTGTCAGCTGAGTAACGGGACAGACGTCGAACTGCAGCTCTGCAGCGAGACGGAGAAACCGCCTCAGAGACAAGAGTGCTACAACGACAAGTGCAAAGGAACGTGGAAAGTTGGGGAGTGGTCGGAGGTGAGACCAACTCTTCACTCGCTCTTTATGTAGTTTTATTTATTTCTAGAACCACGTCTTACTAATAGTTCAGGCTATAAGTATATGTATTAATTATACTAATGTGTTAGAGATTAGGGAAGTTGAATTTAGATGAAGTGTGCCCGCATTGGCGTTGAGGAAGAGTGGGAAACCATATTTGTAAAAACATCCTCAGTACACCCAACCAGTTTTCAATCTCTCCCTCATCGGCAGTCCAGCCTATTGCGAGAATGACGTCTTAGACCTTGCGGCAAACGAAGCAGGTCATTCTTTATTGACAGTGAGTTTAGGAGGGGGACAGTGAGTGGAGTAGCTGCTCGTTAAGTGTTATAAAATAGGGCACAAGCCTATGATTATCTGTGGAAAGAGTGTTTACTATTTTATTAATAAACAAAGAAAAATGGGTCATTGGAAATGTCCAACAGAACTGATTCACGAAATTTGTCAATTCTCCATCTTTTTTCTTTTATAAAATTAGGGCTTATATTGGGTGTCACTAAAACCAATTGCATCAAAATAATAAGTCACCTAAATAACTACTTCCCCCAACCTACCTTACACCTTAATCAGAATAATAATGCATGAGTATAGTCGAATCGAACCTAAACCTTTGAGCCCAAATAGATTGTCTGGGATTGATGAGACTATTTGTAACATGTTCCCTTCAGCTCAGAGCAATTCTAGTTCGTTGACATATATAATGAACTTCAATTCCCTCATATTACTTTGTACATTTATTAACGTATGAGGAATATGGTAATTTACTAATAAAATTTTGGTTAATTTTGTGTCCTCCCTGGCAAGACATCCTAGATGCAGTCAATATTATAATAATGTTATTAAAAAATGTATCCCATAATTTTTAATTTAAAAAATGCCAATGATATTTTCCCTAACATGGATGAGTGTTTATATTTTAATAATACGGGACCAACTGTTGTGAGAGGATGCATTCTGTATTTTGTTCTGATAATAAAACACTGTACAGCGAAATATTCTAAGGCTCTGCCATAGCCAAGAGAACCAAGGAGCTGGTCTTACTGCCCCTGAGGGTCTTCACAGGATGAATGTTCGAATCCTCGTTGGGACTTAAAATGGAGATTTATTGGCCAGAAAACGAAACAAATACCACTATGATCTGGAAGTCTCAGTCACTAATCACCCATGCACATTGAGAATCTGACACATTTGATTGCTATTCAGCCATTGCATGAGTTTGTTTTACAAATTCTAATTAATATATTTTGTTTGGATATAAATCACTCTAACATCACATTTTCATTTTGTTAAGATTAGAAATGATGTTCTACCACTTCAATCGTAAGTGGCTTGACACTTTAATTCAGTCTGTATTGCAATTTGTTGTTATTATTATTATTATTATTATTATTATTATTATTATTATTATTATAGGGGTATGAGGATCAAGGTCAGGACGTATAGGAAAAAAAATTGTCATTTTGGAAAGAGTTTATGTCCTTTAATTAAGGGTGTACAAGAGAGTCTTGCTTGTTAAAAATATTGGGGTGGAGGCAGAGTAACCATATGGTAAATCAGGATTAACAAACTTTTATTCTAAGATAAACATCATTGGGAACCTGCCTTAACATTTTTATTGCCATAAAAAAAAACTTGTGTAACGTATTTATTGATGTTTATTGGTATATTATTGATAATTAAAACGTTAATAAAGACTGTAATATTTTCTATAAAAAAATGAAAATATTAGAAAAGGCTCCCGCTTATAAGTTTATTTTTGGTTTAAGAGTTTGTTAGCAAACAAAAAAATAAATGTTAAAAGTAAATAAAAACTATCATGAACAAACTTAATAGCTAAGTCCATGGTCTGGATAGTATGTATGTAATTATTATTTATTAATTTATACAGGACACACACTAAATTGTCCAGGGTTCAGGAAAGTCCATTGGCTTAGGGCAGAATGAATAAAGGTCATATAATGCTCCCAACTTGGAAACGATCCTCAACTTTCCCATCATTGTTGATACAATATTTTCCGAGAGCTATGCCTTAAACCGTGTGACCACCAATGCGGGTAGGATATTTAAGCTCAATTATCATTAAAACAAAGAATGTCCACACATTTTGTAGCAAAAACATTGTATTAATTATAATTAAACTTTTAAGTATTGATTTGTATCGCGTGATTCATTTTTGCAGATGTTCAAAATACTTACCATTACTGTCCTGCTACTTTTGACAGCAGCAAGCGACAAATGTAGACACTATTTCGGAGACAACTCATATGGTCTCCGTATGTGTGAAGGAAACGTTTCAACAAACCCGTCATTCGTCATGTAATTGAATAAATTTCCATAGTTTTACTGATTTAAATGTTTGTGAATAAAGTGGCCATACTTTGTTCACTCGCTGATCACCTTTAAAGCACTTTGAAATGAGCGCATGCGCACATCCTCTACAAGTTAGTTATTTTTAAGGCATCCCCTCCCCCTTCTTTCTAGATCTCGCATGGTTATTTTTATTTATTTTTTTATTTTGTAAGAGTGTACAGTAAATTGTATAACAATGTTTACCCTCTTATTTAAAAATAAAAGACATAATAGTGACATTAATAAATTGATTAAACTGTTTTTAATGTATTTTATTGTTTCAATTTAATATTAGAAGGAGTATGAGTTAGATTATCGAGAATAAATATGCAAGCATTGCCTGGACGTAGGTGTTGGGGTTTAAACGTAGTATTACTGCTTAATAAGGCGTAAAGGTATACTCGTATATATATATATATATATATATGTCTGTGTCTGTGTGTGTGTCTTAAACTATAAACAATCGAATTATTCCAGCAAATCTATTTTATTTGATGCCAAACAAATCGCAAGAATGGCCTTCATCTGTGAATTTACATAATGTTAAAAATCTCATTCTAAAAGTGATTCACTCACTGTAATAACCTAGGCAGGGTCTCCGGAGGATCATTTAAAAAGTGAGGATGGGGCTTCAGATGACAGGGGGCTCGGAGATCTTGCCCGGGTGAATTTTAATGCCCTGGTTGACTTTTGAAGCTATTTGAAGGAGGCTTATTTTTTTATTAGTAATACTTTTTTAATAACTTTCTTTGGCATTATGTATAGTAATAACAGCGTAGGAACTTAAGCGAAAAAGAAAAAAATACTAACTTTTTAGGTTAATAAAAAACGATTCTGGGTAGGCCTCTTCTATATTTTTATTTTATAGATAACTAGATAGCTGTTGCCCGCGGCTTTGCTCGCGTGGAAGTTGATTATATACAAATACGAAAATATACATATGTATTTACAGATTAATTTAAAATATTACGTTACGTTGATGACCATAACTTGACCTCAGATCAAAAATAATGCAAGTCCGATACAAACTTTCACCCCCTTTTTCATCCCTTATTAAAT
>CABFVZ010000163.1:319262-355873 GCA_902151445.1 Timema monikensis | reverse complement strand
TGCGGTCTGGAGCCATCCTCAAAAAATTCACAAAATTTGGATGTCTTGGGAAGCTATTTAATGTGTGAGAAAAATGTAAACTGCAAAATTAAGTTAAGTTTTAAGTTTTATAATAAATTAATATTATAAATGTATGTCTTAATTTATTCATTACTTAAAGTTACCAAACTGATGGGAAGAGCTGTATGTTTTTATACATGGGTTTTGAATTTACTTGACAAATATTGGGAGGGCTTAAGATAGTTCCAGACCCTCAAGATAAAACCTGGGGGAGGTGGGGTTGCTTGAGTTCCCCTTGTTACGGAGCACCTGAATCTAGGCAACATACAGAAGCATTATTATAATTATTATTATTATTTTAAATATAAAAATTGTTGCACTGAATTTGGCCATCACCCACCTTTCAAATTTAAGGTGGGGATATAGGAAGAGTGAGGAAAGTCCAGTGTTTTATGGTTTTTAATAGCAAAACTTTTTTTTGCCTAAATAAATAAAATATTGTTTTGGTACAAACATAATGTTTAATTTTCTTCACATTGTGATATCAACAGTTATGTCATGTGCATAGCGGCATTAGATGACAAACCTTTTGTATGACGAAGAAAAGTGGTCATTAAATTCCAGGACACCCTTTACAGATATTCAAGAACTGTTTACATCACCCTGTGAAGAAAATTGAAATCTATGTTTCTGCTGATGTAATATTTGATTTAGTTATGCTATAAAACCTGCGCGTCCCCCACACTACCACCTTAAATAATCAAGACACAATAGTTCTCATATAACAGAGCATGTTTCTGATTGCATGAAAGCATGATCATGAAAAATTGTCATGATTGCAAATAATGTATTTAACAAAGTTGCTTGTCTCCCTTAAAAACATTATGATATAATATAATATAATATAATAGAATATAATAGAATAAAAAACTCACTAAAATTGTAGGATTAGCTTCCCCTAAAAAAAGTATTTTTTTGTATTAGAACAACAAATGAACTTACATTAAATGTCACTAGCTGATAAGTTAATAGTGGCCATGGACAAGGCCGTAGCTGGGGGGAGGGGGGGGGGTATGTTCAAATCCCCCTCCCTGAAATTTTATGAACAAAATATATATGGCCTTATTTATGGTTCAAACAATATCAAAATTAAGATACAAGTACAAATTAGGAGGCTGTGCTACCATAAAAAAAACACTGCAAATAGCTTTTAGAGGAGTTTAATATATATAATTTTTCCTATTCCTAAGCAGTTAGGGGGTTATATTGCCGTAAAAAAAACTTCAAATAGCTTCTAGAGGTGTTTAGTATCTAGAATTTTTTCTAGCTTCTGGCAAATGGGGGGGTAGGGGTGCCCACCAACCTTCCCTTCCTCCCATTTCGAAATTATTGGCGGGCTACGGCCTTGGTCATGGATATAAAACAAATTTGAATGACTCAATATTAGGCCATTGACTAACAAATATAAAGGTTCTAGGTTTGATCTCTGTTTTTAGGTTATCATTTTTCACTTCATTTAATATACTACTTAATTTTCACCTCCACCAGTTAAACGTACAGTAAAATATTCCCACGTATGAGACAAGTCAATAGTGTAAGGCCCGCTTTGGTGACTGAATGGAATGAGGCGTCACTCTCGCATTACACTGAACTACCGATGATGGGAAGATCAGGGTTCAAATCCCTGTCGGATCTACTGAGGGTGATTTTATACTAAATATTTTTCGCTTGCCCTTCATGAAAATGAGTGTACACTCCCTCTATATTCAACCTTCTTCATCCCTAACACATTAGCATAAATAGTGCATAAGTGTATAACCCAAACGAGTAGTAAGACGTGGCACTAAAAAAATAGTGTAAGCATGAGAAGCTACAGAATTTAATTTAGTTACTATAAATAGTTTATTATAAAAAGCTAGATATTATGCTGATAATATGAGTATATTGTTCTTAATATATAAATCTCACAATGTATTTAGCTTACTTAGCTAAATAGCGTTGATAGGATACATTTAATAGTGTGTGGGTGTAGATTAAGGTTCATGTAAAAAAATATTATTTACTCGGGAATGAAATTTTGGGTTAAAAAAGTTACTTTTTAAGTGAGTGGAACTAAAATCTGATGATGATAGATCACGTTAAAATTCAATTATTATTGAGTGAAATATGTTAATCGAGAATAATATATCAAAAATACATATGTACGTTAGTCTCAACCAGTGTTGAGTGTTTGAAAATTATAACAGACCCCTTTCACCCCATCCCCAATACTCTTGGCCATTGTTCGTAGACAGTGATCAACTCTTTGTCTGGCTCCTATTCCCACCTGTACCCCTTCACAGTCCACAACTCACAGGACCCATTCACTACCCAAAAAAACACGCATTTAACTGTTGGGCTCTTTAAGCAAGGTGCAATCTTATCTGTTATATTCATACCAACCAAAGTGGCGAATGGTAAAATATCTTAATAGGTAGTCGTGTTCCTAAAACCCGATAGATTGTAGACATAATAAAATATTTAATTGTTTATCGAGTCACATCTCATGCATTGTGTCTTTGTTTATTGCGCACGCGCAGTGTGCCGCCCCGTGCGAGGCGCAAGGCATCAAGTATCGCATCCTGCAGTGCGTCTGGTTCGGGACAAAGAAACCCGCCGGGAACGCGTGTCGAGACCAGCCGAGGCCGTCAGTCATGAAAGTGTGTAAAGGACCGCCATGCGCTCAAAGTAAGTTGGAACTTAAATGGGCTGGGCAACCAGTCGTCATTCTTGGACTTTATTATATTTAAGGGAAGGAGAAGCTCTCCGGCTTAAGATTTGTAAAATTTAAGATCTAAATTCCTTTTGGCTTGCTAATTGATTTCTTTATATATATTTTTTTATTTTATCTTATAATTCTTTTTCTAAATTCTCTTTCGGCCGTAAATATGATGGTGAATATTAAACTCGAAATATTTATTTATCTATTTCGTATATCTAATTTATGAATATCTATTTAGTCAGTATTGAATTGGGTTTTTTGTAACGCCTTGAATTTATCTTAATTTCTGAAGGATTCTTTTGGCTATAACTTCGTCAAGATTTAGCTTATTATTCTACATTTAAAATAAACTATTTAATTCTAAAGTAAATATTGTGTTATGACTTTGACCTTTTTTGCGTTAGTAATAAAAGGATATAGATTGATTGTTTTGGATAACGTTTATGGGCTAATTGTAAATATCTTACAAGAACTGTTTAATTCTAAAGTAAATATTGTGTTATGACTAGGACATTTTTAGCGTTATTACCAATGGGATGTAGGTCTATTTGTTTTGAAGACTTCTTATAGTCTAATTACTTTAAAAGCTTAGAGAAGATAATGTTTTCACGAGCTTTGCTACGTCTATAAAGTGCAATTTGGATTCGAGCTCTATCGATAATATTATTGCAGGGCTAATGCCTCTTTTGATTATTATACTCTTTAATTATGGCGCCCAATATATATGTATATATATGAATTGTCATTTCCTTTATTGAAACTTAGCCTGCTTCTGATGATTGACATCACGGCTTGTTATAAAATATTGTAAATTCTAATGATCATCTTAGATAATTTTTTATTTATAATTTTCATATTAAAATAATGCCTTATTTAATAAAAATGAACTTGAAGTCACTTCACGCTTTATTCAGTTATTTGTTGTAACATATCCCTTAGGTTGGGTGACATATAATTTATTTTTAACTCTGAGAGGTATTTCCTTTTTTTTATGTTTTTTATGAGGATAATCGTCCACGTAATAAACTTCCGCAACTGGTGTGAGTTGCGAGATCTGAGTCTAGAATCTTCGATCTCAGATATTCAAAACACAGAACTCCAATAACTTACTCCTATTGTCCCCCTTTTTTTTGACCCTATTAGATTTTGTTGTTTTTTGGACCTCCTGCTTTTCCTTAATTTAGTTAAGGATGGTTCAAGATTCCTATTTGTTTGTAAGTAATGAACACTCCACCCCCTTAGTAGGTCACATGGTATAAGGCACTATACTCACAGTAGATTAGACTGCAAACGATGGGCAGATTGAGGTTTGAATCTCGTTCTGGTGTACTGAGGGTAGTTTTCCCCAAAATGGTTTTCCACTCTCCCTCCATGCAAATGTGAGTATACTTCTTATAAATACATCCTTCTTCATCCCTAGAGCCACTAGCGTAATTTATACATAAGAGTATAACCCAAACGGGTAGTAAGACCTGGTGTTAAAATAATTAACACCCTAGTAAACCAGGTCGAGATTCAAACTCTGGCCTCTCAGTCCCCCGTAAACCAGAATAGATGTACTTGAGGTTTAGTCCGCGCATCCACAGAAGCTGTTGGACTTTGCTTGTCTCGTGTTTGAATAGCTTGAAGTGCTACGTGGACTAAATGTTCAGCTCATCTAGTCCAGTTTATCGGTGATGTGGAGGTCGGAGTCAGAATATCGGACGGGTGAATTGAAGATATTCTTTCCTAAATGGTTTTCCACCCTCTCATCATGCAAATTTAGGTACATTTCCTTTCAATTCTACCTTCCTCATCCCCTTATTCTAGTCAAATTCAGATGGCCTGGACAGATACATGCGGCGAGGAAAATATAATACTAACTTGGTAATAAAAATTCTTAATTTTTTCAAATAAAAATTCATAGGAAACCATAATTAAATCATCACAGTTTTGTAATGTGCTTTTCAACAGATGCTTAGTTAAAACTGTGATGATTTAATTATGGTTTCCTATGAATATATATATATATATATTTGTATTCGAAGAGATTCCAAAATATGTTTAATCATGTGGCTTAATCCAGCTTTTTATTCTGCCTCCTATTACCAAGGATTTAGCATGCTTTGTCTGAATGTCAGCAATTTTTTCTTTGTAACATAATAATTATAATAAAAAGTATTATTATTCACCATCAACACAATAAAAAATTGAACATACCAATATTAAGAGTAATTGATTTTAAAATTTTAAATTATCAATTTACTAGATTCATCATTAAAATACTTTTCTCCGCTTCACACTAACTTGGTAATATTCTATTACAATTTAAATGTTTGGTTTTGCTTGGCAAAAAAACAGACACACAAATAAATTATTCCTTTAATATTCACTACTTTACTTAGCTTTTCTAACCATACTACCCATCCTAGTTTAATCTTTTATTTGCTGACTCCTGAATTATTTATTAGTGCAGTCTTGTCTTTAAGTAGCCTCTGCTGTATATTATTCCTTTGCATTTATTATATCGTAGTTTACATTAATATTTATATGGGTGAGTATTCGCTTCGTATAAATTTACTATAAAATATTCAGGTAGTTTTTAGAAAAGAGGATAGAAATAAATATAGATGTAACTGAACTAAAAGTAGAGCCAGTAGATGTTATGCTGTGTTTGTTATTTCAAGATTATATTTTTAGTTGGTGTGTTATTATGTTTGTAACTTTTCTAATATGTGGACAAGCAGACAATTTTATAAAAACTTCCCCGTGTCCCATTTCACCCCGGTTTAGCACAATATAGGATACTTAATCTCTCCTGTTGTCGGAGAATATTAGCATGTGATTTGTGGCCTAATTTGGTCAAATATTCATGTAAAAAGCTCATAACATACTCAATAAACTCATCAAGACAGTAGTGTGCACTCGTTTACTCTGAAGGTTCCACCTTCACTGATTACACTATGACCTTATGTAATAAAAATGTGGGGAATGCCAGGCCTCCACCGTGGTTCGGATTCCACGTTAAACTGTAGGTCCTCCATTTCATCTCACAATCACCCTACTATTACACATTAGCGTAAGTGCGTATAACCCGAACGAGTAGTAAGACGCGGTGCTAATAATAATAATAATAATAATAATAATAATATGTAATAAACTAAGTTACTCTATGATAGAACCGAACAAGATAAGCATATCACCTTTCATGGTAAATTAAGGGTACATTTTTTCACGTAATTAAGAATGTTATGTGATATCACTCCATCACCCTACCCCATTAACACTGTATATACACATAACCCGTCCTATTAATTAGCCCCTTATAGCACCAAATAACTAATTAGCCATATCTTATTTAAAATTGTGTTTAAGTAATAAGCTTGTTTGGTCTCCCAAACTTTGGGAAAGAATTCTGGAAATTGGATGTTCCCAAAACTTGGGAAATAAAATTTATCTCCCTGGATTTTTCAGAAAAAATCAAGGCATGTCTATCACGTTTGTATCTAGTGCTCATTAACAATATTATTAATTTACTAAAGTAAAATCAACCCAATCTTTCTTTAATTAGATGGCTACTCAAAATTTCAACCGCTTTTATTTTACAAGTACCATATCTAGTCAACAGAATTGAGCGTCATCAAATTACAATAACACTGGATTACTTAATGGTAATATTTATCCCTGAATAGATTTAAGTGAGTAAAACATATGTTTGGCAAAAAATTATGATAAAAGTGGCTTTTAAATAATCAAATCATGCACGATACCTTCACAACTTATTTTGCATCAAGACACATTTACTAAATTAATGTTATTATTTGGAATGGCATCCATAGGTTTTGTATCTTATATAATAATATTTGGGAAAAATAGTATTTTTGAAGTCCTCCCAGTGTTTTTAGTGAGAGCTTAAGTAAATAAAACATAATCGATAACTAGATTCACTGTCTCAGTTGAGAAGTGTTTTTGGTATTCCACTGGACAATACTGTGTCTCACTTTCATTTATTCAGATTACCTTGAGTAACTTGTTGTTTTATTGTGTATGTAATTATTAAAATTCACACCATGGATTTTTTATTCAAGAATATTTTAGTCAATTATAAAATTCATACCTAGAATTAATTTATATTTATGTTAAGAATTCTTGAATTTTATTGAAATGAATGAAAAGGCTAAGTCCATACTAAAGTAATATATCTGAAAAAAATCCTGAATTGGAAAATTATTTTTAAATTTTTTCCAGTCTTCCTTCCAATTCCCGTGGAAAATTTCCTTAAGTAAGTCCCATTAAATAAAAAATACACAATTTTAAAGATATTATGTTACAATGAGCTTGTAATTTTAAAAATCGTATAAATATATTTGTAGATTTACAATTTCACGTTATTTAATCAAACACCACTAAATATGTACAGTCTATTTCAAATTTTTCAATAACACTTACACTATACAAATAAAAGTCTCTCTTTTAACTTTTTATGCAGTTTAGATAGTTTTTAGTTAGAAAATGTGCACATATACATTGTGATATTTTGATTTTACAATTCAATTGCTACAAAATGTTATATCACTTTTATTTAATTATGCTACTAACGATATTTTCGTTTTAAAATATACTTTTCTATTTTTTTAAATGCTTTATTTTAATTGACTAAAATTACAAATAGTAAATACTTTCAAATTAATTTGATTTTAATTGACTAAAATTACAAGTAGTAAATACTTTCATATTAATTTACATTTTTCCAATTTTTTGTAAGAGATTTGTGTTGTAGAATCCACCAACTTAGCTCAGTCAGTAGCGTGTTTGTTTACTGAGGGGCTCTGGGTTCTAACCCTGATATGGCCGAAAGGTGTATCATTGATGAAAATATGGGGTTACACTTTAATAATGATAAAAATACGGCTGGGGACTGGATGTTGTGCCTGTCCTAAGTTAGATTATAGGGCATATGACAGCCGGTAGTAGAAAATATATGGCTTGTATAATAAACTGACCCGGCCCATAGGCTGGAAACAGTAATTCATGTAAAGAGTTAATTTGTGTTGTAGGTTAGTAAAAAAAAAATCTACCCCCATTACTATATCATCATAATTCCAAAATAGTCGATGTTGAATTAAGGATCATCAAGTGGCGCGGTAGTGGAGTCAGGATTGACTGCTACGAGATTGCACAGTAGAGTAAAGGATCATCAAGCGAAGTGGTATGTGGAATCAGGATTGACTGCTACGAGATTGCACAGTAGAGTAAAGGATCATCAAGCGAAGTGGTAGTGGAATCAGGATTGACTGCTACAAGATTGCACAGTAGAGTAAAGGATCATCAAGCGAAGTGGTAGTGGAATCAGGATTGACTGCTACGAGATTGCACAGTAGATTAAAGGATCATCAAGCGAAGTGGTAGTGGAATCAGGATTGACTGCTACGAGATTGCACAGTAGAGTACCAATAAGAGTCGGAAAATGTTCAGCAAAGTAACATCAGTTTGTGCTGTACTTCAGTGGTGTACACATAGTGATGTGATCCTGTAGTGATCAAGAGGAATCTTTGATTCTACTTGCTCTGGCTGAGAACAGCGCTGAACAGAGAATTAGGCAATGGCTGCCTGAAATAAACAAAGATTGGGTGAAATTTAGAAAGTTGAATTTTTTATGCCAAAGCTGTTGGATGATGAGAGACAAGAAACTCTGTATCGGTTTTGTAGGCTTTAGTTATTTCTATAAACATTTCAGTTTCCGTGGTTTGCCGATTTGAGTGATTAAACCGAGATGATACTGCACTGACGTGTGACTCTGGTCGAATAGGAGAGAACAGAAACACAACTTTCACTATGTGACAAAAACATTCATGTTCACACATGTCGAATAATTCCCTCTTCACACGGGAGTTCCTATCCTGGTGGGAAGCCTCTCGGGTTCCTACCCTGGTGAGAAGCCTCTCGGGTTCCTACCCTGGTGGGAAGCCTCTCGGGTTCCTACCCTGGTGGGAAGCCTCTCGGGTTCCTACCCTGGTGGGAAGCCTATCGGGTCCCCATAAGTTCTGCGCCTCGTTGGCATTGGCGTGGGTGGCCTCGTTTCCCGTCATCCCTTGGTTGTCCCGTGACGCTCCCGCCCCCCGCGTTGGTTTTGATGGGTCTTGTATTAGATTAGAATTAGGGGAACCTGCTCGAACCAATATAACATTAACCAAAAGATTGTAAAAACAAAGTAAAAACTATTGTTAAGTTGCTTATTTCCTTGAAAGTTATTATCAATGTAAAAGTGGCATAAGATTATTTCTAGTCATGAGGTACTCTACTATAATACTGTGTGTATATATATCTTCCTAGAGCAAAACTCACATTAGTATGATCTTCAAGCTTAACTTTTTTTTAAGTATTTACCACTTCACGAATAAACTTTCAAATTTTGGCATTATGTTGATATTGTGATGGGGATGCAAAATTATCAAATGATCATTTTAATAATATAATATTCTTGCAAGGTTCAAGGCAGTGTTAAAGCATGTTTCGTCTATTCATTGATTATGAAGGAAAACATATTCGTTTTAATTCAAACTCTTGGATTTTTTTTCTTCTTTTTATCAGTATCAATTTATTTTTGTTCCGTGTTTGGGCTAAAATCATTTAACTATATTTATGGAATAGGGATGAGTAAGGTATAATTTAGAATAAAAGCACTCACAGTTGCCTGGAAGGATAGTGAAAAACCGTTTAAGAAATAAAACCTCAAAACACACAGTCAGGATTCGCTCCCCGATATCCCCAGCACAGTAAAACCAGACAAAATAACCTTGACTTAGAAATGTATTGTTGATTTTATTTTAAATATTGTGTAGGCCTATGATTTTTATATAAGATAAATATTGAATCAGGGGTGCACCGGGAAACTTTCTTTAAAAGGAAGGGTTGGCAAACTATTAAGGTTGTTTCCAGAATTTAACTTCTGAAGGGAGGGGGGAGGGGGGTTAAAGGGCACAGCTCCATTACCATTGGAGGTGAGGACAATTTATGACTATTAAATGCCTCTGGATGTTATTTTAATTATTTTTATGGTAACTAAGGGAAGCGATTTCAAAAATATAAGTGACCTAAGTTTAGATACATTACATTAAAGCTATTTTTCTAGTAATTTTTCCAGTTTGTAGCTTTTGGGACACTTTTAACGTGTGTAATGTTAGGCTTTAACAGTTTCCTCACAAATTGGTACACTTTTAGTGTTTTACTCGAAGAGAATAATCAGAGGTGGCAGAACCTTATTTGTGTAGGGGGAGGGGACAGATAGACAAATAAAGGGTATTCCATTCAACCCAAACGGGAGACCAAACAATCTTTCCCAGGAAAATGTTGCAAGAAAATTTGATCCACCTAGAAGCTAATCGGAGAGGTCTTTCCATTGAAAATTTAAAAAATGTATATGACATTAGAAGCTTTTTAGAGTAGTCATTGTCCGGATATTTTTCTAAATGGATGTTCTTTAGCTATTTGGAATGTTTTTTGCCTGGAGATTTAAAAAAAATTATATGCCCAATAAGCCATTTGGTATGGTCCTAGCCTAGCAATTTTTATTTAATTAAACACAGCTACAAGTATGTATAATGGTACTCTCCCAGATAGAAGCAATTTGGAGTGGTCCTTTGCTGGCAAATTTTTGAAAATTAATTTGAGATTTTGGGGTTGGTGGGGTGCACGGAGCTGTGCTACTTTTCACCTCTGGCTCTGCCACTCTCTTAGGTTGTTGGCATATTTTTGATACATATAAATTAAAATAAATATTTAGAATAGATTATGTGATGCAACCAAGTATGTTACAGCAGCACTGTTGGTCTTTTGTTGAAACTTGTTTCCAGTCATCCATTATATTGCTATTTATTTACACTAATGGAGTAAGGATAAGGAAGGCAAAATTTAAAATAAATATACTCACATCTGTGTGATGGAATAGTTGTAAATTGCTTAGGGTAAAAACAAACTCACTATACACACAGGCGGAATTCAAACCCCCGACCTCCTTGTCACCGGCAAACCTGACTAGATGAGTCTACATTTAATCCACGCAGCCACCGGTACTGGTTGTTTGAACTTGATCCTAGAGGATACAGGAATCAAACCCGGTACATTTAGCTTATTGCGTCCTCGCTTTACAATAGAGCTATCACGGGATCGGCCTTTGCTAAGGGTAATTTCCTCCACTAATTTTTTAAGTCAAAGTCTGTGATGGACGTGTGGGTATCATCAGCTACTAAGAGCTATCATTGACGTCATAGCCGAGACGGTTTTGTGATTTTTGTGAAAATTCACAGTTCAAGAATTACTTTTAAAAACCAAACAACTTTTTTATAACATCGAGACTCCTGTAAAAATAGTGACTTTAAGTGATTGACATCAACTATGTATATTCTAATGTATAATTATTGACATACACGGGGCTGATAACACGAAATGAACTATGCAACTATTAATGCCACATTAATTTTTTATAGATAATGCTGATGGAAAGAAACTTATAGAAATAACTAACTCTTTTTGCTGTCAACATTAATAATATTTTACTTTATTATTAGTATTATTTCATAAGTATTTATATTATCTATTAAAAGTTAATGTCAGATTACATGTTTTTACATACAAACACGTGATAATGGTTTTCAATTTGTTTTCCTTGCATGTCTCTGTTTCTACCTGTTGGAGGTATACACATACATATTAGCCATGTTAATGTGCTAGAAATCAAGAAGGCTCAATTTAAAGGGATTTATATGGAGTTAAAGTGGAAAATCTTTTAGGAAAATCTACCCACGAAACACTCAACTGGGATTCTAGCCTTGATCTCCCCATTATCTACAGTTCAGTCTATTGCGAAAGTTATGCCTTAGATCATCCTACTATTGAAGTGGGTCAAATGCTGTTAATTTTCTCTTAATTATAACTTATTCATTCCTACCAGTTTGTTTAGTTAAATACAGTGAAACAAGGAGCAAAAAGCATTAAAATAACACTCAATTTCATTCTTGTAAACCACCCTTAAAAATTAAACTTCTATTCTCAGATACGTAATCTCTGGGTACGTAATAAAAAGAATCCCCAAACAATAAATGGTACGATGCTCTGCATAGAATTTCTCCTTATTTTATCTTAAAATATATATTTACTAAAAAATCGTAAGGCTTGTGAAACCAAATAAAAGTATATACATTGTTGTAGAAACACTTCATCAAAGAAGATACAATGTTTCTTACTCCATGGCATTAGGAACTAGGAACACTTTTACAGAAAAATTGAAAAAAGTTAATTAAATTCATCCGCCAAAGAACTTAAGAATCAAATTCATTTTCAAAGACCTGAATTAAAAAGTGCATACATTTACTTATAACCCATAAAATATAAATTTAATAAAATATATTTTAAATAAAAGTTTTTTATATATCTAATAGTACTACAACTTTACAATGATAAGTTACTTAATACCTCGAATAGTTGCAGAGAAATGATGAAAATTGGAAAATGTACCTCACATAAAGTACCCTCAAAGTTATTTTCATGAGAAAATGAGAATTTCCATCTTGTTAATTATGATAAACAATGTCCAGGTATAAAATTTAATCAAAATTGTTAGGGAAAGTTTCGAGAAAATCAATTTTTTCTCTTTCTGGCCTTCAGTAAACTACTATTAATTTTTGGGTTAGCCTAGATTTCTAATTCCAAAAACCCCTCGGAGAATCCCTATGAAAACCCTATATACCAAGTTCTAACCCAAACATTAAAATAATTTAGGGTCTAGTCCGAGGTACAGNCCCTAGATATCAAGTTTTAGCCCGATCTGTAAAATAGTTTAGGCTCTATTTGGAGGTACATACAGACAGATAGACAGACGGAAAGTAAAAAACTACTTTTTTGGATTTGGGGGTGGGGGGGTCATGAAAGGTCAACATTCATCAAAATCTTGAGTTCGATTTTTTAACGATCACAATACTCTCTCTACCTATAAAATAGTACTGTTATTTTTTTCTAACTCTGGGTTTTATGCTTGTCATCAGTGGCAGCATGTGGAGGACGGTGAATGGGGTACAAAAATGGAGAATGTTGAACTTTTAAAGTTCTTATCACCCACTCATCTGCAGAGTGACGGATAAAATGGTTTCACTTCACTGGTTATCCACCGAGTAGGCATAGCGTTATTGGTTAAAATATTAAATTAGGCACGGTCACATGCCATTCTTGTAGCTTATTTAAGTTATTCTTAAGAAAGAGATGCCCCTGAATGGCTGAGAGATTCTTTTTCAGTCATTATTTTATGTTTATAAATAACCAAACGCGTATTTGGTTGACTTAGGAAGCTGGGGTTGAATCCTGGCCAAATAAACTCTATAATTTTTCTCCACCATGTAGTTTTCCCAAAGGCGAGACGTGGCTTGTTGCCTAGAGGAGCATAACTGGTTTAAACTATTCCTGATGATAGTCCTCATCCCTTAATTAGAGCAATCATTGGACAGGCTCTGCTACAATCAGTCACATCCACTTGTCATAAGTGCAGTCACAAGATATTGAGATCATTTCTGCCATATTTAGTTCTAAAAACTTGAATAAATCTTATATGTTTCTTCATTTTTAAATAGCCTTTTTAGTTCCTATTTACTATTGTTAACGTTATATTTTCTGACATTTTTATTGGAGACAGTTTCTTTTGAAGGAAAAAATAAAATTAAACTGTCTTACGACAAGCAGATGCAACTGATCTTATATGAGCCAGTACTAACGAAAATATACGTCTCATAAAAGGCATGTAGAGTATGTGTATGTGTGATTGGTAAAAAGGAGTGCTGATTATTGGAGACCCCTTATTACAGGCACAGTAATAGCAAACTTTATGTACATTGGCAACAGTCAACTAAATTTTCCATCCTTTGTCAATGAAACTATTGGTGCATATCCTTAAAAATGCATGCTTCTCATCCTGTCCCCCTATAATCTCTTGATGAATATTACTGACATTAGTCAGTGTAAATATACTATTACATATTCATTGTCAAGCATATAACCCGAACGGGTAGTAAATATTATTATTATTATTATTATCATTGTAACATTTTGTTTCAGTGTCAGAGTGTAAAGACCAGTCTAAATACTGCCAGAACGTGAAAGCGATGAACATGTGCCGAGTTCATAGGTATCAGTACCAATGTTGCCAGTCCTGCCGAAACAAAGGTTAGGAACATTTAGTTACTTAGTTAAATAATTGATATTCGATTAAATTCAATCGAGAAACACAGAGCAATATATTGTGTGAAGAATATGTTGAAAAATGCTTTCTTGGTTTACGATAATAAAACAAGAAATATGTGGTTGTGTGATACGTGGGAGCATCATTACCCTCAAAAATACCAAGCACTGTTTTTTAAAAGTGATATGTGCTATTGAGTACGATTTTTTGATGCGATTGGGATGTGGGAGAAAGCTAGGGAGGAAACATTTGGGCAATTGAATTTTTTTCCTAAGAAAAACTGAGTCTCCTGTATTGTTGAAGCTCTTAATAACATAACCAACAGATGGATAGCTACAATGAATCCTTACATATTATATATGTTTGCAATATTATTGTTTCATGTGATGTATGTTCATTTTGGAGTTCATTACGATATTGGTGTTCAGTAATGTTATTGTTCACTATAAGACTGAGGTGAAGACGCCAAAAAGATACATAATTGCAAGAAGGTTACTAATACTTTATTTTAAAACTTTATATGAAATGTATACATTCTTTAAGTAATTGATTTTTATCCATCCCTATTTTGCTGAAACATTTATAAATGTATTAAACATTCTAAGATACATAATGTATCGGTAAAATTCCAAGCGCAAGTGCCAATTATAAATAAGTTATGGTTTCCATTTTTTCAGCAATATTCAAGAGATTTATTTCACAAAGAATGTAGTTAATATTTCTGAAAAACTTACTCTTCCTGCACCCTCTTATAAGATTGCAACAACAACAAAAGATCAGGTGATTTATTGTATGATTATGTGACATATTGTTTTATTATTTTTCTATTACAAATCCCAACACATGAGAGAGATGTATAGGGCCACAGTCCACGGCTGTCAACATAATATGGCAATCATAAGGTATCACTAAACAAAGATGCTGAAGATGGGATGATTCAATTTAGGTTTGTTCATTGAACACACACACACACACATTAGAGTGCACTGCTATAAGCGTTTACATAAAGGATCCTGTGTTTAATAGATTAGACAGTATGATTGCTTCTGATATAAAAAAAAATACAAATTTAAAAGTTATATAAAACAACTTTTTGTATGATTTTGATCTAATCTAACATACAAATATCTTCCAAATTGGAGTCTCTGAAGATTAATTCAGTGGTCCCTTCCAGCTGATTTAGAACTATTACATTGGTTATAAAGATGTAAGTCTTAAGAATAACGGAAACACCTGATTAGCTCTGTGGCAGGACATTTGTGCAAGTGAAGTTAGAGTCTTTGTTTAAGGCTCATTTTTATAATATACTGTAAGAAAAATGAGTCTTACATTGCGTTTCTAACAATTACACTTAATTGTAAGTGTTCGACCTTCAAATGCTACCAAGGAATTATAGAATTTACTTTATAACAAGATAATTTATTAATATTCTTCAGAAAATAAATTCTTCTCGGTGATGGTGGTAGGCATTATGATAAAATTTTACTTAACACACATTTTCAAGCTTTTCACAAAACAAATTAATGATACTTAATATTGTGCAAATAAATAATACCTTAACATTATTTCATATAAAAAATCTATAACCACTGGTTTATATATTACTTAATGCATATATACAAAATGTTGTTTCATATTTAGAAAACTCTCACTTTGGGTTCATTATTTAATTGATAATTAATTTGATAGTGGTGCTTTATAAATAGCCCACAAACACAGTTTGAATAGTTAAATAAAGTGACACAAAGCCAGACTATAACCACATAGTAGATAATGAAATAATATGATACAAGACTTTAACAACTCTCATCATATAAATGATTTGTTTCATAATTTTTGTATAATATATTAATTATATGAATCAAATAAAAATCTGCTGTAAAAAGATTGAACCTGAATACTTCGCATCTCTTAACGTCTCACTCTAGGATTCGTCGAAGACTATTCTTGTATACTGATCAATGCCAAACTGAAACAGCACCTTTATTTTAAAACTCATAGCTGAAAATGTTTTGTATTTTTTATTGATAATTGTGAAATACAAAATAGTATATAATGAGTAATTCTGTTTCACTTACAATTTGCTTACACTTCAGAAACACCTTATAAAACCAATAGCACAATTTAATCTCAGTAAGCAAACCTTATTGAAACAGATTTAATTTCTTCTGAAATATTATACAGTATTTAATTGGTTAACAATTAAAACCAATTTTTTGTTATGAACATTATTATTACTGTCATGTATAAATTATGTATTTGTGTGTAGGTCTCTCTGTAAATGCATGTGTGTGGCGATCCATAAATGATGTAACTTATGCCTTTTTTCAGCAATATTTAATATGAGGGAATAATAACATATTAACCTAATATTCTTTCATCTACCTCAACTAATTAATTGCCACCCCAAAAGATTATGGTTGCCAGTTAAGGGTTCCTTTTACTTAGAGGGGTATATCCTCACATTACTGTATTTCTTATAGGAATAATAATAATATGGGTTTAATGGAAAATTATTATCATTCCTATAAGAATAGCAGAAATCAATCCACATTTATCTTAATATTTTCAATTGTGAATTTATTAGAAAATTACTCTTTTGTATGAGCAAGATTAGATCTATATTGCTAGGCATTTATTTCAATCTCAGAACAGTGAAGCTACTAGTAAAAGGTTTTTGAAAATCTTCTAACTTCCCCCTCTTCCATAATTTTTGTATTCATAAAAATAAATGCGAGGTTTATAATGCTAAAGGGACATGATTGATACTTTTTACTTTATCCTAAACCATATTTTTAAATAACTAACCCCTTCTTAAATAGTGCGGGATATCTATACACCTACAACAGGCCTCAGCCCGGTCTTATGATCTGGCTTGATTAGCCTACTTTTGTAAATTGTTCTTTACTACTCAGTGTTAAACTTGACCATTAAGTTCTTAAGTTCGCGTATTCTCTCTCTGATAATAACTGGAACAATGCACATATTAAGGAATAATTTATAAATACATTATCTCAAATTAGTTGGTTCTACTTTGACATAGTCTAATGATCAGCCTCTGCTTGTTAATACATTTTCAACCCCAAAATACCTAACTTATCTATTAAAGTATCATATAAAAATATCAATTGTTTCAATAAACAGATCTAGATTTTCAAAAAGAAGTGTTTGTTTTTTTAAATCGTATATATGCTTCGGTAACTGAAGTAAATTATTGTATATGTAGGCTATACATATAATTTGTTATAGGGTACTAACACAAAATCGCTATTTCATGCAATGCACAAATAAGATAATTGAATTCACATTCATGCATTTTGGGATCTGTTGATAGCCAATCACAAAGTTCATTGTTTACTACAATCTTTTTCCCATTATCACTAGAACAAAAAAATTGAATATACTTGTTATATTTTTTCTGGAACTCTGGAAGAAGAGAAAAAAAATAATTAATTAGTAGTTTTTTTGGGATATACAGATAAATGTTTCCTTTGTAACAATCATGGTTTGATTTATTGATATTTTAAACCTTTATACATAGGAAATGATAGGATCAAAAATAGCTTTGAAATATAAATGTCACCATGTGTTAATACTTAAAAAGATAAGATAAAATTGATATATGTTCCTTGTATTTGTATATACTATGTTACTTACTAAAATTTTAAGTCAGTAACAACTTCACAAAATAGGCCCATTTCTCTATTATTATTATTTGATAAAAAATTTAAGGTAATTAATATTTAGACTAGTTTTTTTTTTTTTTGTCATCACATCTCCCTACCCATTTATGTTACACTCATAGTTAATTTAAGGAGAATTACAGTAAAATTAACTTTCCCCAAACGGTAAGGGAGGCTGTCATTAAATATGAAGGTTTGCAAACAATTGAATGTGAAGATATGAACGCTACATTACATCTTGCGCAGGAAAGGTTTTCTGAGCCCAGACAACCTTAGAACTAAAATTTATAGTGTGGGACCCATTAAAAGGAAACTTACAACATTAGACAATGTATTAACAATAATTTGTGATTATAAATAAAAGTCCAGTGTTCAAAAATTATTTCATTATTTGACATAAATTGTTAATACATTATATCTTGTATAATTTGGTGTCAAAGCTATTGATACTCTATTTATATTTGTATTAATCAGATATAGGCCTTATAATAATTTGCATATTTATTATATTGTACTTGGAAGAAGGTATTTTATGTTATATAAGAAATTTAAAATTGTTAAATTGTAACTTCAGTAACTTCTGATTGTTTGTGTGTGGCTTTATCGTGCGTCAATCCACAATTTTCTTCCAGCTACATGTGAACTATTAGGCTTCCGAAAAAAATCTTGACGTTCCGGAGATTTGCCGTTCACCTTGTAGTCTGTCAAATATCACAAGATATATTTTATGAATAAAACGGGTTGTTAAGGAAACTTGAGATGTGGTATAAGATTAAATGTACTAATTAAGTGAGTTATCTATATTATTTTATGTTATTTTATACATCCAGGGTTTATACAGTTTGTAAGTTTTAAAATTCACAAAAATTATGTATTTTACAAAGTTTTTTAAAAATATGAAATGCTATGAATTTAAAATCTCATTATTTTCAGTTTTCTTCTCACTTCTTTACATGGGAAATTATTAGAGATAAATATGTCAATGTTCTCTAAAAATCCCTTTGTTTTTAGATACAAATAATATTTTTCATTGTTTCTATCCTTTTCTATCTAGTATTTTGAAAATCATCACAAAAGTATCTGAAAATTCCAGTGACATTTTGAATTTCCCTGGTTTTCCCTGTGTTTGTGGTGTGCATCAACCCTGGCAAATTCTTTATCAGGAAAAGACTGAAAAGTTAATCAGATCCCTGAGCAATGCATCAGATGGGATACTGTCCCCTTTTGTGGTCTCACATTCTCTCTCCAGGTGAATTCTTATGTCCTTCCCTATTGACCCTAATAGATAATCTTTTGGTCCTAATCTTGACATTTGCTTGAATTAGTTTATGTAATTCACAGACAATGCTAAATAAAAACCAGCATTGTCATGGAAAATGGTACAAGTGCCGTTAACGAGAAGGCTAGGGTGTGATGTTAGTTGTAGTATTATGAATATTACCTCTGCACTGTTGAGAATACATTTTATTTAAGATAACATTTCATTCCTGTTTCTTAAATCAAGTTTATATTAAGTAGGTAGCTCTTCTGTTAAAAATTACCACTAAAAATATATAAAAACTATTCATTTGGATATCAACTTTCAATACTAATTTTAGACATAATACCATCTTCATGAAATAAATTAAATATCAGTTACTAAGTCAACAAAGTTGTCCCATAAATGAAGAATTTGATAGTTTCCATATGTAATATGTATGAAAAAAGTGCATTGAGCATTTCATATGGAAAGATTCTCCTTTGTAATAAAATCACATTGGCCTACTTTTAAGAATATAAAATTTGTTACTAAAAAAATGAGGTTTCTTGTTACTTTTACATTGATTTCTAAACACAGCTACAAACACATTCAATATCACTTTCCACCCTGAAAATATATTAAATGTACATGAAAATAAAACAATTCTGTTAAGTGATAAAACAATTGAGAAAGAGTTTTAGTCTTTAGATGTAGGTAGTTAAATAAAAGATAATATAATAGGGCAGATAAATATATTATTTTAAATAACATATTTGTATTGCATTTAGGTTTCAAATAGTGTATAGTACATGAGACTTTTTCAAGTTTAATCCTACTTTTGGTTGGGTTTTTTGGGGAAAGACGGGAAGGATAGGGAATACATTATAAGTTTGCATTTTAAAGTGTTTTAAAAGTAAAGTTTATAAGTCTCATATGTTAAGATACAAAACAATAAATTTTCAAATATATATATTTACCCTTAAATAAAGTATAATTTATATTATACTATGAAACATAATAAATTTATGTTCAAGCTGAAATGGTCGATTTTGGGTTGAAAACGTGTAATATGTGTGACCAGCTTGGAATGGTGGGACCAATGTTTGGACATTTGATTTGACTTATATAAAATGAAACAATTCAAATGATGTATAAGTCTTTTATTTTATAATTTTTAAAATTGTTTCTTTAAATTAGGGAATCCAGGTGGTACACTAATAATATTGCATATTGAGGATAGTCACATTGGATGTGAAACTTAATTTTTTTTAGTACACTTTGGTTTAAGAGCTGTACTACAAATTTAGAGTAAATAAATTTAAATATTTAAGCTTAAGTTGCTAGGCTATGAGATAGACAAAAATATTGATTGATCGACTATACTATTATTACTTAATTAATCATTTTTGTTGATAGTTCTAAAATATAATATTCTTTGTTGTCTCCCTTGGTAATATTTTTTTAAATTGGAATAAAACTTGATTTTTTTTATTGATGCTTTATTATTCCTGAGGCTGTCTTGGATATATATTTATAATTAATATTTTATTTCTACTTAGATACTTCGACGCATTTACAAAGAGTACAGAATTTGATTTGCAATATTTTAAAATAAAGTTTTATTTTGATTGAATTACTATTATTGAACCACACAAGACTTATTTACTCTATTGGTATTTAAATAAATTAAGTTCACTCATTTTGTTGTTAGTATAAATTATTTCATATTAAATAATCATTCCTAGTAACCAGCATTGTATTTTACTATGCACAAATTTGGTAATTTTTAGACTTAATATGGAAAGTGTTTTTTTTATATAATAAAAGTATTTTTTATTACAAAAGTGTTTTATTGTTAAAGCATTTTTAATTATTATAAAAATATTAATAAACATTTAGCTCTAGTTTTATTAAAATATTTCACATAGTTGATAATAAGTTTTACTAAAGTACTGGTACAGTATGGGAATCAATTATACATTCAAAAAAAGTTGTTTTAACTTCTTTGTACATAATTTTAAAATTAAAACGTACTTAAAAGAAACCATACAAAAAATATGATAGTTTTATGAATAAACAATTTAACAATTGTGCTAAAAAGAACTAATTTGAATTTAAAATGGCTTAATCTATATATAATTATATATATAATTACTGCTTTTGTTTTTCTGTTTTGACATTAATGTAATTCTAACTTCCCTAGTGTACATATTGGTTATATGTAAATAAAACTAACATCATAGTTTACATGTAAATAGACTAACTTTATTCATTCAGCATTGCTTGTTTTTTCACATTCCTTTAGAATAACATATTTTATGATTATTGTTGTAGACTCTACTTGTAAATAATAAGATAATTTTATATAAAATTTAATTTAATTATTTATTTTTGTTTTGAAACTATAATTGTATTCAATAATTAAAAGTAAAATTTGGTTTAAACGTTTTTAAAACAATAAAATCTAGTGGAACTAGCTTCTTTCATCCCTTACACAAAATAAATAATAAAAATGTACACGGAATTTTAAGTAAAGGTCCTATAGAGCTGCATTAGTATTCTAGCTGCAAAATCCATTGTTGTAAATACTCATTAAAAAAAATTGAGCCACTTTAAATAAAAACAATAGGCATCTATGAAAGTAATTATATCAAACATAACATACAAACATACAATTCAATAAATTACAATATGCTTGAAATAGCAATTAAAATCAGACCTCAAATTTAGTAGTTTATTCAACCCCTTTCATTGGTCTAAGCTTATATCTAACGTAAGTAAATATTCTGCAAAACTAAATCAAATTAGTGGAAATCCCTTACTTTGAATTTCATTATTGTAGAGATATGTTAAATACTGTGTGAAAATTAAAACATTCAATGCATTAATATTTTAGTACAATTGTATCTTCTTTGTAGTATTGTTACAGATTTGCAATAATAAATTGACATATTTTATCAGCATTCCAATACCGACTCCCCTAACAATACTAACAAAATACTCCAGCACACATTTATAATATGGTAGTGGTCTACACTATTTGTGTGTTTAGTATATGTAATATATCTTTTAAATATGTGATTTTAAATTATGTAAATATAATATTAATGCTTCAAATTGTTCATGTAAATAAATATTGTTTGTTGATTGTGAATGACATGATTTTATTTTTTGTGCTTGAAATGTGTACTCTATGTGAAAAGGGTATTCAAATTAAAGCAATCCTGGAAATTAGCTTTAAGTTTATACACTAGCTAAGGTATATCTCAATGAGTCATTGATAAAATTGTGTACGTTTAGCAAGTAAAGTGTTCTTGCAGGCTGCTTCCCCTAACATTGTTAAAACTACAAAGCACTTCTGTGGAGTGGCTTGTATTGCAATACTATTAATTAATTAAATAAATATTTATATATTAACATCGTTGTGTATGTATTGTATGGACATCTGACTCTCACCTTGTTATAATGATGAAATCATGTTTATTTTACAATAAATCATGAATACTGCCCTTTAATTGTGTTACTATATTATATGTCCCCTGTTTATTAACAACTATCTAAATAAGAAAAAAAATTTCACAAAGAGCT
Source organism: Timema monikensis (assembly GCA_902151445.1). Lineage (NCBI taxonomy): Eukaryota > Metazoa > Arthropoda > Insecta > Phasmatodea > Timematidae > Timema > Timema monikensis. Next base: position 333,398 of record CABFVZ010000163.1, on the reverse strand, counting down.
TGATTCAATAAGAAAAATAAGAGAGAAGGGCAAATCTTACAAACTCATTAGAAAACTGTAGCTCCAGAAGTTCACAACCAAAAAAACGCATCACGGTATTTATTTAACCAAGCAGTAGACAGCAGTACAATAGTTAAGGAGGTATGGAATGACATTTATTTGTAGAACCAGTGGTACCCATACTTGAGCGTCAGTTAGAGTGGCAGGATTATGAACAAATTGTTTAAAAATCCTATGGCATTAGAAACTTGAACGTTTACTGTCGCATTTAAAAAAGTACGCCACCTATCTCTATCTTGAGCTAGTTATATCCAGTCCACCTCATTACACTTCATCTCTTTCAGGTACATTCTAATGTTAACCTCCCATCTACATCTCGTTCTTCCCATTGGATTTGCAAGTCAATATTTGAACAAGGTTCTAGAATCTTCCATTCGCGCTACATGTCCTGCCCACCATAATCTACGAGCCTTGACTACTCTAATCATGTATTGGTATGGGAACATGGTATGCAACTCATCATTAGGTAATCATTATTGCTTGAAATTGAAAACACTCTAAGAGTGCACTTAGATGTAATTTTTATTCAAAAATAATATGTTGTATTTAGTTAAAAATGCAAGTAGAATAATTTTAGGTGGGATATAAACTTTAACCTCAGTATTGCCAGACTCTAACTATATCCGGTAAAACATTATAAAATATTAACCATTTATTAAAAAGTCTTAATCATACCCATAAAATATTGTAGCTATGTGCTAAGAATAACAGCACTAAAGCGGCCATCCCTTAAGTTAATATGGCATCACCTTGTTCCTTTAGATCAGGCTTGGGCAAATTATTTGGCTGAAGGCTACATTGTTAAGGTAAATACAAGAATTGAGCCCAAACCTCTCGTGAACCCTTCTGACTCTAATGGAGACAGCTCTGGCCAGCCCCGGTTGACACCGGTGCTGATAGTAGGGGCGTGCGATATATGTGAGCACAGATGGTAGCAGAGCATGGTTGGTATTTTCACATGTATTGTCACCGGTGTGCACTTGTCAACAATCCAATAGTCGCCCGTTCAACCAATCCTTCAGTGAAGTGAACGGAATTGTCACCTGGCACTGTGAGAAGGATTTGACCCCCTCAAGAAGATAGTACAAGATGGCATTAAATGTCTTTGTCATCGCCGCTGACACCTATACTTCGGGAAATTTACGTACCAGCTAAGTTCGACTCAACTTTATATATTCCACTAAAAATCTTTTCTCAAATTTGATTTGATTAACTCTTAACTAGACGACTATGTTTTGTTGTGTGTGTTTATATTAGTATTATTGGGCATGTTAACCGTTATTGAACTGTTTGACACACGGTTAGTCCTAATGAAACTGTTAATTTTAAGTTCTCGATATCATTATTATCACGACTTTGGTTAATTTTCCGTTTTATTAAGTTCATAGTTATCCAAACTAATAGGGAAACGTCGAACTCGGTAATTCACGTAATAGTTTCTGACAATATAGGAGTGTGGGACTATCTTTTTTTTAAATAAATTTATACATATGAGTAATAATGTTCCCAAGGATAGTTTTGTCTTCATAACTATGGGCAAATCTTGTTTAAATTATGAGTCTTCTTTTGTCATTTTAACGTGTTAGGGCAACACCATATGTGAGGCTAATATTGTTTAGAAATATTTTAGTTAATAAATGTACCAATCTTACAATCACGTGTCATTTTCGAGCAATGACAAGGTTGTGAATCAGAGAACCGTGGTGGCTCGTGTATAGGCACTTCGGAACTGCAGCACCCCCTATTTCCACTTGATATTATCGATAACATTTAATATAGTGAGTCCTTTTTTTGTTTAATTCTTTCTTTATTTTTGTAGTACAATATGTATTCCTTAAGCTTAATGTCAGTACTTCAGTAACCATCCACCAGTTCATGAAAAAGATACAAAAATCTTTGTATGGAAATGTGCGCTTCACAGTGCTAGTGATGTGGTGTTTGACTGTTGTGCACATGTGCACATAGGAGGGGGTGGGTAGGAAGGCGGGACTTCCAGGTAGAGAGAGCACTGTTGCTCTCGCAGTGCCGGCTCTGGCGTTATGGTGAAAGGAAGTGTTTTTTTACTCAGCGCATGTTGTGCTTAAAAACAGTGTACCATATTCTTGAATGTGATAAAGTGTAGAAGAGTGTATAATTAGATTATTATTCTGCTTCCAGCTATTCTATTTGATTCTTTTTTTTTTTCGATTCTCTTATTTAACATAAAGACTAAATGCGCTTGCAGTACTTACAATGGAGAAAAGTTTCCTCAATTGTCATCCAGAGATCAAGGAGAAAATTATTGAACTTTTTGAGCAAATTAAAACTAGAAGAATGGATTTAATTTTTAAATGAATAGATCAAGCTTTAACCGTAACAATTTAAGTTAAAGTAAGTAAAAAGTTTTTTTTATTAAGATTGTATCAAGTTCCTGAATAAATTTTCTTTTTATACATGTTTTTTTTTTCCTTTTTACACAATTTTAAAACAAAGGCTACACATATTCTGGAGCAGCGCCCCCGCTAATTTTAGCCACGAGCCGCCACTGTCAGGGAAATACACAATTTACTCGAGTTGAACATTTGGTTCTTGTTCGATGTGGGAGTGGACGCGGGGCCATTTTAGAGACCGGTACACCCTTGTTGAAAGACGCGGGAGACACTTTTGTGATTTAAGTGCTTTATTTTACCTATATTGGGGTTTATAATAAGGGTGAAACCAAATTTTGTGGGTGTTTTAGTACTTTTGGGTTATCGTGTTTTGTTTGGTTTTTGGGTGCTTAATCCTATTCCTAAATTGTTAAACAGGACATCCTGACCTTAGTCGGCTTTTTAAGGATGAGTTCATCTACGAATTGACAATTCGTTGTTCGAAGCCAGAATAAAAACTGTTGATCAATTAAGGTCGCAACTTAACGATGAGTTTGATGCCGAGCAGGACGATAACCGTTCTCCCGTGTTAATAGACAAAATTCCTTCATTTTCTTTGGAACATCCCTTGCTCGTAGAGAAATTCAATAATTTCCTAATTATGATAGCACAGTAAGAAAAACCTGTACCGTCGGTAGAAAAGAGGATTCGTTGTACGTTTGGTCACTTGAAATCCCGCCTATTTAGGTTATTGCCGGAGTTGCCTGAGGAGGACACAAAGTTTGAGTAACTTAAATGATTTTGTGACGAGTTAGAAAATCAGATGGGTGTGGTGGCCCTCAATAAAGAAACTAACATTAAAAAGGGAGAACACAACACACTATTAGAAACGATTGGACAGGTAGGAAATTAAATATTATCTAAGCGTGGTCTTTTAGAAAGAAATATAGGGCAAACTTCTTAAGCCGATGATTCTTGAGACAAGAGAATCGTTCAAATTTTGAACTTAATCCACAAATGGAATGCAACATTTGACCTTGGATCTAACCCATAGAGTTCTTAGAAAAAATAGAGGAGTTGACAAACAGCTATAAATTAACGGAACGTGAAATGTTGACAGCTCTGCCCTGCCACAACTGAAGCACATGGCGTGGGTTTGTTGAATTTTTTCGATTGTGGCTTTTTCCCGCCCAACTACGTAGATCAGTTTAGAGGGATATATTTGGGTGTATGCAGGCGCCTCTTGAACCAGTCAACAATTTTTTTATTCATATCCAAATTTATTCGTAGGCGTGGGGGCTTTTTTGAAGTGAAGACGGTAAATCATGTTTATTCTAATTTGAGGCCCTCAATTACGATTAAAATAAGGAGGTGCAAAGCAAAGACAGTTTCTTAACTACAAGTGGCGGTCCACTTTCAACAATATAATGATGAAATTTGAGACTACAATAGGTGGAAGCAATCTAGTGAACAGGGAGCTCGGATTGCAGGAGATGAGAGGAATGACCGGATGGGGGTGAGTGGTAGAACCTTCAACCCTTCAAACTACCATGGAGTTACCGGTATCGCCCGAAAATAAGTAGCCAAACGCTCAACAATCCCAACCAATTTAAAGAGAAGAGTTGTTACAGATGTAACTCTAGATTCTATCTAGCACGTAACTGCGACAAACAATACCGATCGAATATTCCGGTTGTGTCAGCTGAGACAAGTTCACGACGTTGGGGGAGAAAACTTAATCTCGGACGCGGGATTGGGTTTACTCGCCGGATCGTCACTACTTGTCCTCCACCCCGTCATGGAGATATAATGTTGTTGGGAGCTCCTGTTGGACTTGACCCACTGAAAATAACCATCCTAATAGACACAGGCTCATTAAATAGAAAATCTATTGGAGATTATTCACATGCGTGGATTAGTTAAGGACGCAGAGATATGTAAAATAGATTGTGTCACCGTGAGTCTTTAGTAATTCATAGTGGTAACCAGAATCAAAGTCTTGGTGAAAATTGCGTGGTTGGCTTGGCCATTTTGGTTCGTCGTCTCACCCAGGTTGGTGGCTCAAATTATTTTGGGACATGACCTTTTCCAGGGGACTAGAACCACTATTGACGTGTTCTCTGAAATGATAAGTTTCAAATCCCACCTGGAGCTCCTAGTGAAGCTGACACCCTTTTCTTGCTCTGATATTCCTGGTGCCACCGTGATCGAAGACAGACACGATAACATACCCGAGTTCGAGGCTATTTTGGTTGAGTATCCCGATGTGGTCTGCTACCAGATTGGTCACACTAATGTATCTTCTCATAGCATAGAGTTGATTGACCATACCCCGGTTAGGTCAAAGGCCTATTTCTTTGCTCCCCTTAAGCCCGAAGTTTTGAAGGCCCATATTGAGAATTTATTAGAAAAGGGAATCGTGAGGAGGTTTAAAAGCCCTTACCCTTCTCCAGCGTTCTTAGTAGGACGCACCGGGCCAGAGCCACGCATGGTTGTCTACTATCATAAACTGAATAATAAAATACTGTAAAAGGCTACCCCTTTGCCCAACATAAATATGGCATTCCAGTATCTAGGCCAGGACCAGTATTACACGGTCATAGACTTAAACAAAAATTACTACCAAATCCCTTTAACTGAAGAATCTAAGCAGTATACGACATGTCTCACGCAATGCTGTATCTTAGAATTTAATTACGTTCTCTTTGGTGTTTCAACTGGGGCTCAGATACTATTGCGGCTATTACATACCGTGTTAACAGCTATACAATTTAAGTACGTCTTCAACTACCTAAGTGACCTGATTATCTACTCTAACAAATTGTAGGATCATAAGAAACACGTTAGAGAAGTCTTAGATAGGTTGCGAGCAGCCAATATGACGGTGAACCCGAATAAGATAAGGTTGGTGGTTTCAGAGAGAGTACCTGGGTCGTGTGGTGTCCCATAGGGGGTGTCTATAAACCCCGAACGTACCCAGCCTAGTATAGAATTCCCTGGCCCTGTCTATCAAAAGAAAATTTCCAGATTTCTTAGCATGGTAAGTTTTTTTGGGAGGTTCATTCCTAAATTGGTCAGTATGGTGGCACCCCTTTAGCACTTACAGAAAATTTTAGTTCCATTCATTTGGTCTTTTGAGTGTCAGGCATCATTCGACAACATAAAGAGTGTGTATTCCGGGCCCCCAGTATTAAATATGGCCGATTTTTCTAAAAAGTTTGTTCTCCAAACATATACTTGCTCGACTGGATCAGAAGCCGTTCTCTGCCATTTGCGTACGATAGTCGGACCCTGCATCCCCATAAGCGTAGCTAATCTACCTTTGAATTGGAGGCCCTCAGAATAGTATACACTACTGATCGATTAAGAATATATCTCAAACATCATCCGTTTGACGTGTATACCGACAATTCAGATCTCTCATGGTTGCTAAACATTCAACACAGATTGGGAAAATAGGATGCTGGGGGGCGAAGTTACAATCACTTAGATTTGAGATCGCGCATGTTTCGGGAGCGAACAATCCGGTAGCCGATTCGTTCGATAGCTGCGGGAATTTAGACTCTCAGAATGTCCAGCCTGTTTTGGGCGTGTTGACCAAATTCCCTGAAGTGTTTGCCCCAATCGGGGAAGCACGGAGAAGGGATCCCGAATTAATGAATTCTAGAAGTTAAATTTTGAACTAGGTTATATTATTTATCCAAGGTTAATAAGTACTAATTGTTCTTTTTTGTAATATTTCGTCACATGTAACTATGTTCAATGTTTTGACTTTTGATCAATTTTTTTCCTTTTTTTGGTCCGGATTTTTTTTATAGTTACTTTATTCTTGCTTTTATATATTTTTCTGCCTCATTTCCTCCTGATCGGTGCTTAAGTTTAACGGGGGACTCTGTGCCGAGTTTTCTCTGGTCGTGTGTGTGTGTGTGTGTATGTGTGTGTGTGCGCGCGCGCGCAGTGCTGCTCGTTTGTTTGTCACTTGCGCGGACGACTGCACGTGATCGCGGCTGACTTTGAGATTCTCGCCTCGAGCTCGTCATGGAACTCTCGGTTCCTGGACTTGAGAGCACGTTGGGGTCATTGCAATGTTATTGCACGCGGAAAGAGGGATGAGGTTTTCTTTTCGACGTAAAGTTGTGTAACTAGATCAACCAAGGGGTTGAATTAGAGTTCTGACTTAAGAGTAGAATGACTACATCCTGAGTGCCTACTTAACAACAGCTTGCTGTGCCGCACCGCAGTTGTGGGTTGCGAACCCCTACAATCAGTGCCTCTGTCAACGGGTGCTGACGCGCTTTGTCTCCCGCAGAGTCAGAAGGGTCCCTGAGAGATGTGGACACAGAATGGACCACTAAATAAATTATGATTTCTCGGAAGAAGCGTTATATTTTATAAAAAATCTCCCTGGTGTAAGCCCGCAGTCTAGGTATACTGACCGAGAGGCCGCGGCTGTTAGCAATTACACTGCCAAAATTTTTGGTGGATAGAGGGTATAATGTGATCAGAAGAATAAATCAAATTTTATAACCAACATAAAAATAAAATTTTGAAAAATAAGTTATTCTCTACCATCATTTATTTAATGTTAGGTGTAAATTTATTAGTTAAGATTCTTAAAACTACTTGTAAATTTTCACCAGGATGTTGAATTGAAATTGTATCGATTGTATATACTTAGGCTTACATAAGAATATATTTTTTCACTCGGATATTTTAGCACTTATTGTATTTCGTAGCTTGCAGGCCACATAAAAATAAGTGACGGGTCATAATTTAACCAGGGCTGCTTTGGTGTCCACCCTATGATTGAATCATTGATTGGACTATAATTATAGTTTTATCATTGTTGCTTGCTCCCGTTCTCTTGATTCTTGAGTGATATTATATTTTGAATCTACATATTCCAACTGAAGATATTTTTTTAAACATTATTAAGTATATTATTATTATTATTATTATTGTAATTATCATAATTACTATATATATTAAAAAGTCACTTCAATAGTATTATTATTATTATTATTATTATTAGCACCGCGTCTTACTACCCATTCGGGTTATACGCACTTACGCTAATGTGTAATGGTAGGGTGATTGTGAGATGAAATGGAGGACCTACAGTTTAACGTGGAATCCGAACCACGGTGGAGGCCTGGCATTCCCCACATTCACAAGATGTCTTGTCAGAGGTGAAGGAAGGGTTTGGTAATCAGATAAATCTGTGCCGGGACCGAGGATTGATCCCCGGCCGCCAGCACAGAAGTCTGACACCTTACCCCTTAACCGCCAGGTCACCACACTTCAATAGTATAGATGATCGAAGTATTACTCTCACAATAGACCGCATCACCTGTGATGATAAGTTCATTATTCAAATTTGATCACTTTTACTGAGGGTAATTTTTCTTAAATATTGTTTCACTCTACCGCCATACAAATTATGAGGAGTTTTCTCTAATACCCAGTTTATCTTACTCACCCTTACTTCATTAGTGTGAATATTCGGAAAGGCCAGGTGAGCACTAACGTAAAAACAAAAATAAATATGAGTACTATCGTTACTATTAAATAGTACATGAATGTATGGCAATGATTAGTTTTTATACACTTATTGATATTTATATAAACTACTAAAATTAAGTTTCTGCAAATTAAAAACTTAGTACAATAACTGTGCACTAAAAACTCCAGTTTGAACAAGTAGCTTAATAATATATAAGGAATCGAAACTTAGTTTGAAATCTACAGTGATAAACCTCAAGCAAACATCCAGCCAGTATTCTGCATGAAATTGTCCCTCCCACAACGCCTATATTTGGCCAAAATGTGGAATTATTCCGAACACAGGCGAAATTCTGACGAGTTTGATGTCAAATAATGTGTTTGCTAGCAACTTGCACTAATACAAAGTACAGCAAAACTTTGATAATCTGGACTAAATTGGGATAGATATCTCGAATTATTTAAAATAGTAGATAAGCCACAAATGAAATCTAATAAAAATAAACATACACATTTGGTACCTGCAGAAAAAAAAACTGTTGTTAGCATCATGTCTTACTACCTGTTCAGGTTATACACCTATGTACTAATTATACCGATGTGTTAGGGATTATAAAGGTTTAATTTAGAGGAAATGTACCCGTACTTGCGTGTAAGAAGACTGGGAAAACATTTAGGGAAACCACCTTCAATACATCCGACTGGCATCGAACCCCTTTCTCCCTGTCTTTAGCAGTCTAGTATATTGGAACAGTAGCACCTTAAACCATGGTTACGATTTAAAATTAAGTAAATGGTGAGCTGGATGATCCTTGATCTGTTGGGAAAGTATCACTTGAAGTTGAACATTTAGGTTGAACAAGTTTTGAATAAGCTGCGCTGCCTATTATACAGTAAATATTTACAATATATATATATCACCGTAGTTTGGAATATAAAGGTTTTCCTATAGTTCTAATCTCACATTCGGCTTTAAAATATATGGCTTTAAATGTTGTGTGTAAACAGTTGTTTTTTTTGTTGTTTTTTCTGATTTGGCTTTGGACACTTCATACAGTGTATTCTAGTATAGTTAGCCATTTAACATTGGATGTCTGTGTTATCTTATAATTACTATATTGATTTTTTATTTTCTAATATCACTCTAATAAAATTATAGTATTTTTAAATATATCACACAATAAAATAGTATATTTGTCTGACATCAATACATGAGTCAGTAAAAATGTAATATTTGTTTTATTAAAAACAATACAATACAATGAATGTTCTGACTATAACATATCCACCGTGATGGGAATAAGAAAGGAGGTAGAGGAGGTGTCACGATGTTATGATCTCCTGGTAGGTGGCCATGATCGTCCTCCACCTTCGCTCCAGCTCATCCTGCTCGGTCCCCCAAAGAGTCTGCAGCAGACCCCAGCCGGTCTTTGCGGTAGTCAGGAGGTAGTCGTTTCCGGGGTCTTGCAGGTGCGAGTATTCTCCCATCACTAGAGACTGGCACAATCGAGTACAAATACACGTCTAGAAACAAACGACGGTGCTCTTGCAATGTACAGGTCCTTGGATCGTTTCATCTAATGCAATACAGACAAATATGCTTTAACGTAAAATATATTTCTTAGATCACATTTTTAAGTATAATGGTTACCTGAACCTAATCCCGGCCATAACATATACATTCGTCAAATGAACTCCGCCAATTTGACTTGCTAATTGTTCTTTCGCCACGTCTTATTTAGAGATGTGAGAGGGAAAATGTTCCACCTATTTAAATATAAAGAAAATAAACTGAGATATCTCAAGTTTTTAAAATTTCCATTTCACCTAAGGATGTTAACAAGTAGTAACAGGGATTCCAGTTTTTTTTTCGTACTTCCCCCTATTGACTAAGGCACTTATTGATTGAAAGTGTCACCAGCGACCGGATTCCCCGACCTGCTGTTAACCAGATGTATTAAAACTTCAATATTTTAATCAATGACTTAATTAATAGATCCCCTTTACTTGAGATTCTATAGTATGATAGTTACAGGAAAGGTTTCAGGTTCAAAATGTAATGGAAAATATTCATTCTTTGGCTTAATATGCATCCAGGCTTAGACACATTTTAATCACAACAACATGATAGGGATGGAAAATATAATGCATAGTAAATGTACCATCATTTACGGAGAGGGAAGGTGGGAAAACATTTAGAAAAAAATATAGCCTCGAAGCACCCGACCAAGATTCAAACCCTAACCTCCCCGCAAACAAAACTAGAATAATCTGACATTCAGTCTGCATACCGACATACGTAGATGTGACATGATAATCTATAATGTTATACAATGTACGGAATTAAACAAATGTATACAACAATAACGTTTATAACTGGAACGTTTATTTATAAACTTTAAACAATACTAACTTAACCAAGCAATGGCATGTTTATGGTGATGTTGGTTTAGCTTGGATTACGTTATGAAGTGAACGTTAGGACGTTTAAATATTTTTTTAATATCTAACATATTTAGTTTCGCCAATATATCATAGTGAAATATCGTATCACATTCTCTCTGTTTTTGACAATAAAATTGAGCAGTGGGGTGTCAAATATTTAAATAATATTCAATAAATATTTAAACAGGACGTTAAAACAATATAAGGGCATATGTAATATTTATTATTTATTAAATTATAGTTTTGAACAAAATTTTGTTTAAATTATATTCATCATATAAAGAATCAGTAAAAATCATACTAGAATTTATTAATAGCTTTGTGGGACAATTTACTCACCCCTGAACTTATTAGCGAGCCCCCCTCCATCCCATGTATTCCCCCTGACACATATGATTTATTTTATATATACATATATATACATATATATATAAAATCATAACACAGAATACATTTTCTTTCATATATCCCATTTATGTTGTAAACACGGAATTTACCATTGAATTTTTTATAAATTAAGTTCCTTAGCTTTTTGCTCCAAAATTATTTCCCACTCTTCCTCGACACAAACGTGGGTAAATTAGTCTAGATTCTCCCTTATCACATGATATGCGGCTAGTCCGGACGGTTGGTAAGACGTGGAGCACGAATTTTCTTATTCGATATGCAACACACGAGTGATGTTTTCTTACTTAACTTGGTATAGAAACTTATACTCAAGTAATGATGGAAAGCTATTATGAAAAATGAAATGGGTTTTCACACGACCATCATGTCGATCCTTGTTTTGAGACCAACAAAAAAAAAACTTTTTTCAGAAAATGGTATACGTATGTGCATGTAAATTAAAAGTTTGATGGATAATTTCATAAACTCCAGTATCTTTTTTTTATTATAAATAATTAAATATGTATGGTGGAACTTTGTTCACCAAGTCCTCATTGATCAGGATTTCCATTTTATCTGGACCGAGATTTCACAGCAAATTTTTTGTGACAAATTTTTATGGGGTGTACAGTATTATTTAAAAAAAACTCTTTTCAAATACATTAATTAATTACGATAGTAGACATGATTCTAAAAAAAATAAGTTATTTAAGTGACTGGACTAAAATTGTACTACAAATCATATGATACACAACAAAAACTTACTCATTATTTCATGAGTGAATAGTGGTTGTAACATATTTCAAATGTTTTATAAATTGTTATTGTGTAAATAAATGGTGATTTGTAGTTATAAATATTATTTTAGCGTATTTTTCCTATAATTTCCAGATTATCCAGATGCTCGTTAGTCTGGATGACACACAGTTCTAGTTAGGCCGGATAAATGAGGTTCCACTGTTTATCCGAAGTACCAGGCGTTGCTTTAAACTGACTGAAAAATATCTCTTTATTTTATTGCTTTCGATACGGTTCTTAGTTAGTTAAAAAAAAGTCAAAATCATAAAATTCTGGATTTAAAGTGCACATGTTTGTGCACAGGGGCTACTAATTTTAAAAATTTCAGACCTCTATGTGCGATAGATATCACGCAACGCTCATAGCAGACAAACTCTTCATTTTATTAATATGGATACATTTAATTTAGACCAATTAAATCAAACTTGTTTTCAAAACAAATAATTTATAAATTACACACACGTTCTAGTGATAGCTACTTGTTTTGTTAATAGTCGCCATGACAGTTGGTCAATCGCACGGTCATAGTCGACATGTACTGAATTATGTATGAAAACACCACCAGCATGTATGAGGTTTAACGTTACCTTAAGAGATTGGAGCTCCGTGGCAGGCACGGCTCTCACTGTGGAATAACCTGCAAGGACATGCGCTCCCACATCAAGAGGATCCATGCCTTCACACGGGAGCAACATCATGTAGCAGAGCGTTATGGCTAGCTCGAACAGGTAACAAGAAATGTGGGTGTCTCCAAAGTCAAGTATAGCCGTAATTTGCCATGGATCATCCTCTTCCCCAGTTTTCGAAACCAAGATGTTCTGTTCGTTGAAATCACCGTGAATTAAACCTAAAAAACATATAAAATTGTCTAAAAAATATTATATTGAAAGGAAATAATGCCCTTATAGTATTGAGGTTTAGATGTCAGCAGCCCAATAGCAATATTTATTGACATGGTTTGTTATTTATAAATAAATGAATACATCAAATCAAGTATGCGTAGGCTCAACACCTTATCTCAGAAGACTAAGAGTACCGAGTTCAATTCCCGACATGGCTAAAAAGTTTATCTTTGAGGAAATTGAGGCTTCTACATTTAATGATGATTTAACGATTGGGAGACTGTGTTGGTTCTAAAATTTAGTTAGTTTGTAAGCCATGTATTGAAATAATTAGTCTGTTTAGAAAGTGTACGTTAAATACTCCAGTAAAACTTATAAAATAGCTGTACATTTACTGTTTGGAATAAGGTTGCCCATAGTTAAAAGGTTGGTTATAAAATACAAACAAAAGGTTTCAATTCGAAGAAACTACAAAAAATCTAAATTTATTAAGAAAACATTATGTTCCCTGTAATATCCTCTTGTTTTAAATACCGAGATGATAGGTTAAATTTCAACGTAATTTTATAAACATTATAATTATATGAACTAGAATGCCTTGTGAAGTTTAAAAATCCGTTTCAATTTAACTTTCAGTTAAAGGTGTGAAAATAAAAACTCCGCTGCTGAAACAAATCCTCAAGACCCGTAGACACAAAAGGGGCCTTTATTAGCATAATAGGCCTACATACATTAAAAAATCAACAGAATGTATGTTTTCAATACAGTCAACTAGGAGCGTAAGGTTGAAGAATAAATCACAAATGAACAAGTACTTGACTAATACAATTATTTAAGATAAATGACCAAAAAATTGCACCCTACATGACAGGAATGAAGGGGTGGGGTGCAATTAAACATAGCATAGTAAGAAAAAGACATACATTTTATTTTCAAGAGACATTATACAAAAGAGTAGCAGATCACTGTGTATTACAGGAAATTGGTTGTCTACTTAGTAAAGGGCATTGCAGCCAGGCTAAAGTGTAGTACTCTCTATATTTTCTATAAATGACCATATACACTCGTTCAGCATTCATAGTGCTAGGATTATGTAGTGAGCGCTCCGCCCCATACTCCCTCGGGCAGCAGTCCACATACCTATATTTCAAGAATAATACAACCGCATTAGAAATCCATATCATGAAGTGCAAAGTAACAGCAATCAGAACTGGTTAGGGGAGGTGTACATTACACAACTCAAATAAGTCCACGAGATGGTGGCTAAGTATCTCGTCTAAAAGGACCCAACAGAAAAGAGAACTGGGGCAGCCAAGACGGTCAAGCATCAACTTGGTGCACCCAAAATGAGAGACCATCTATACCCCAGAGCAACAGTTAACTAGGTAACTTGGTCGAGCGGCCAGCCTAATTAGGCCAACAGTTAAATCAGTCACACCCAAGGAAAGCGGGTAGGAGCTCACTTACATAAGGTTCATTACCACATTTATAGTCGCCCACACGCGTCAGCGTTATTACAAATAAACTACTAACTATAAATCTATGACGCTCCTTTAAATCAGGGCAACTTAATAACCTGTCTAACGGATACCTAATATACTAACACATAAATATAAAAATAGACGTAGCATCTACTAAAATCTCGGAAAACACATAGGTCAGCTAATCCCATAACTCTAAGCACTTTTAGTATGCAATGTGAACTCGCCCTTAGTTTGGAAATAACTGAAGCCCCGCTCTGAAAGAGCTGTCTA
>CABFVZ010000163.1:292658-312310 GCA_902151445.1 Timema monikensis | reverse complement strand
TTCGGGTTATACGCACTTACGCTAATGTGTAATGGTAGGGTGATTGTGAGATGAAATGAAGGACCTACAGTTTAACGTGGAATCCGAACCACGGTGGAGGCCTGGCATTCCCCACATTCACAAGATGTCTTGTCAGAGGTGTAGGAAGGGTTTGGAAATCAGATAAATCTGTGCCGGGACCTAGGATTGAACCCCGGCCGCCAACGGGAAGCGTTGATAACCTCACAGCGTGTTGTTTCTGTTTACTGTATATTATATTAATGACCTGGGAAGATAATTAGGTTTATATTTATTATGGAAATATGTTTTACTTGAACCAGTTAGGTTTTTTATTACTTGTTTGCTGAACGTGATAATTGTGGTCTAAAAGTATCTGGTTGTGAATATAATTTGGGGTTTACAAGAGCCAACAAACACAGAAGTGCGCAGACGTAATGTATAATATCCAATATGGACACATAAAAAACAAGTCAGTTAAAACTTTTCACTCGTACACAAAATGTGTGATTATTTGGATATGCTAAAATTAAAAACTAGTAAATATTTTAGTTTGAGATTATGTATTGTTTTGTTTTAGCACCGTGTCTTACTACCCATTTGTATTCCACGCTAATGTACTAATTACGTTAGTAAGTTAGAGATGAGGAAGGTTGAATTTTAGAGTAAGTTTATTCAAATTTTCGTGGTGAGAGTGGTAAACTATATAGGGGAAACTACCCTCAGAACACCCAACCAGAATTAAACCCTGATCTCTCCATCGTCGGAAGTCTAGTCTTTTGCGAAAGTAGCGCCTTGGATAATGCGGCCAACAAAGTGGGAGAAAATATTTATTAAACGATTAACACCACAGTTAATAATTGAATATTGTATTTTGTATTCACACAAACACTTAAGAGGCCTATAAGGTTAGGGGACCAAGGCACACGCACACCCCCTATACGTGCACCTATGTTAACAATATATATATATTCCGTTCACGATAGGTTTTTACCTGGATGACAGTTCGAAAATCATATGTTTAGGTATTGAGTTGCCAACACTTGTAAAAGATCACAGTTTTGTTATAAGTGTAAAGATCTTTAATTACCTGTTATAAAGTGCATTTAAAATAACGTAAACTTAAGTTTTCTCATACTATTTCATTTGTTTAAATAATTTCTTTTTATCCAACTCGAAACAATATTTTAAACATAATTAAAAGTACTTATTCTCTGTTTTGGAATGTTATCTATAATGTGTAATATAATGCGTACATTAATACCTTTTAATACAAGCATCGTATTTACTTGGAAAAGAGAAAATACTTGTTATTTTTTTTACAAACAATAAATGATGTTATGATTATTTTATCGTATTTTGAAATATTTAACTGAATAATATATTTTCATCAACTGCGTGTCTGCATCATTGTAAAAAACTTGTTTACCGTTATGTTCAATCATATGGTTTGGATTCATCAGCCGCCATTTTGAAGCTATGTTCGTTAGAAGTTTTTGTGGAAGTTGTGTTAATATTTTTTTAAAGGGGAATAAAACTATAAATAAACTTTTTGTTCGACCTCAAATAAATATATAAATAATATTGGCCTAAATTACTGTGGTTAACTATCACATTAATATATTACCATCTGTTTTCATCACAGTCATCCAAAGGGATAGATGTCAGCTGTTGGCGTAGTGATATATTAGGGATTACTTCTAGTAACATTTCGAGCTGTCATCCAGGTAAACTTAGCTCGTGAATGCCTTATAGTTAATTAAAATAGGATAGGGGGAAGGATTTGGTTACTATCCTTTTTTTAATATTTGTAAAATGAATACTAAGAAAAAAACATCATCAAAGTTTAATATAAATATATTCAAGTATTGAGTCTAGAGATATAGTTATAAACTAATATTTAAAATATCTGAGGCAGTAGATTTGCTTGCATGACTCGTTAATTTGATCAAAAGATATAAGAGACCAGACAAAATAACACAATGTATTTGGTTATACCAGGTAAACTTTAAACAAAATATTAAAATAAACAACATATCGAAAGATGAATTTTTCAATTCTTGTTTTGTTTCTATTATCTTTTCTCGAACTGAAAAAGTTGCACTTTCATATTCCATTATTCAAAAGATATGGTAAATTTTAAAATCATTGCCAATTAAAGTGATTTTAAAACGAATGTATTTAATATTGACTAACTTTTGCTGTTATTTTTAGCACCGCATCTTACTACTCGTTCGGGTTTTACGTCTATGTACTAGTTTCCCTAATGTGTTAGAGATTATGAAGGTTTAATTTAGAGGTAATGCACACGTATTTGAGTGGAGGGAGAGTGAAACATCATTTAAGGGAAAAAAACCTCAGTGTGCCCGACTGGTATATCTCCGTCTTCGGCAGTCTAGTCCAACACAAGACTAGCACTTTAGACCACACAGCTACCGAAGAGGGTGTATTTTTGTAACTCTTAATGGATCTTCATATTGGGAAACAGCATGGTTATGAAATAAAATTAATATTTTTGGAGGAGGAATTAATGTAGTTTACTTTGAGAGTTTGATCCAGTTTGGCAACAAACTGTCCTGCACTGAAAAACAATTCTCTTGAGTGCAGTGCCCGTTGAAACACTGATCCTGGTTGGTACGTCAGCAGTCGCACCACGTGGTCACTGGTAGAAGTATCGTCTCCTAAAACATCAATGATAATACAACAAAAGTGTAATCTTGTATAAGTTATTACTCTCCCTTACAAAAATGTATTCGAACCCTCATTGGTGGACTAAGCATCCAGCTCACCATATTCCATTTGCTGGTGACTGGAAGGTTGTCAGTTTGAATCCGGCTTGGTATATTGGGGAATTTGCTGTCTAAATGGTAACCCACTATCCACACAGGCTTGAAGTTTCATTTTATATTAATTCCAGGGGCACATAAACATTTTTTTGCCTGGAGTTCCAAATTACATTGTTTCCATGTTAATCTAGGTTACGTACCATAATAAAGGAGCTATGCGAACTTAACTTAGAGCCACTACCACCGAGCTACTATTTTATAGGTTCTATTTGTGTGTATATAAAGGTCGTTAGGAAATGCAAACCCTAACTGCATATACAGTTCGTTTTAACCAAAAATAATACAAAATCCCACTACACTTACATCCTGTAAACTATGCTAATACCATTAAAGCATGCTTGGCAGCTTTGCTCTCCCGGCCCTGTACGCCAAAACTCTGAACACCATTTAATGGTATTAGCATTGTTTTCCGGATGAACGTGTATCGAGATTTTGCAATACTTTTGGTTCAAACAAACTATTGTAAGATTTCTGTAATATTGGGTGGGATGCCAATGGTTAAATTACGTATCGCTCCTCGGCTAAGTTGCTCCGTACAATACTGGGAGGCACTGGCCTATTTCTACGAGACCTCTGAGTGACGTCAGAGTGGCATAGAGAAATAAAAGAAAATTAATATTAATACAATTAGTGATATTGGCTATACTCTGAATTATTGGTTAGAAAAAACAATGTTGTGGAGAAATTTCTACATTTATTATACCAAAACACACAACTCAAAACTTTACCCCCTTACAATTTATTCTAATGGTGATGATGGTGATGGACAACAAATCATCCTAAAACAAACTATTACTAGGCCTGAGCACTTTATCACAAAAGTTCAAACACATTAAAGAATGTAATTGGCCAAGAAACCTTAAAGCCATGAAAAAAAATCTAGGTTAATTATAAGTGTTCTGAATTGGCCTTTTGCGACTCTCAATTCACTCCTAACCCCTCACACATTCCCTTGAGTTCTTGTTCATCTAACGGTCGTTACTGTGACCAGCTGTTGAGATAACTGTCCGTTTGGTGGACACAGGTTTACAAAAAGTCCAGCGATACAATTAGCTCAATAACACATACCTTTCCAGCGATTGTTTAGGTACCTCTGAACATGTGTTCAATCCTTATCAAGGACACTCTAGGGCTCCTTTAGATAGTTAGCTTTCAACACAAGCAATATTTTCCTTGCCACACGATTAATTTTCGACGAACCATCTCCAGTCAAGCGTCTCTCTCAAGCTCATTCTTTTTTTTAAACAACAATACTTTTGTCCGCAACTATCGCTGCCAACTCACAAACGCAAATTCTTCTAACTACAAAATCAGACAATTAATTTAATTAAGTAAGCTATGAATTACATATACATACAAACTGGTTTTTTTATGAATAATTAGGATCGCTATTTTTACCAAGAGATAGGAATAAACATCTACCCGGCTCAAGGAGTATTATGTGTGGATGGAAAGTTGGAAATCCCCTTATTTGCAAAATATATCATCCTTCCCTTCTGACTCAATTAGACTTTTTTTTATTTATATTATAAACCTATATACATACCCAAAACCGAATATATCAAAAAGATCTCCTGCCTGGGGTTGGAGGTTGACATAAGAAAAATCACATACACTTTATGTGCAGTTTCATCTATGAGTTTATGAACAACCTGTATATAGTATAAATAAAAGCATGCACATATCTATGTATATTATTTACTTTTTACTTCTGCCCTCAGGTAGGTACTTAACCAAGATTCTCAATGTTACTGGCCACGAGAATCATAAGTAAATCGTTGCACATTTTTTCCTAAAATTTGCCTTCCTGCAATCCCCCCCAGAAATAAATTGGGGTAGTGGTAATGTACCCAAGACCCCTAGTTACGAGGCTTATGATTAAATCTACCTTCTTTAGGCCTATCCCTTTGGTGTAGTTAAATTATATTCCAGACAGATAACAAGAGGTTGTGCAAAAAAAAACAGCTCTTTTGCAAAAACGTTTTATTTAGTTCATGCTTATTAACAACAAATACGTATTAGCAAAGCATTCTAGTTTTTAATAACCAAGCTTAACTAAGTCATAACGTCATTTTGGTCCCCTAAATCTCTCCACCTTATCCCCCTATCAACAATAAACTTTTCTGTGCCTCTGGGCTCATTTTAGTAATTGTTTTAATTATTGATTTCAGTCACATAGCCAGAATCATACACAGTATCTCAGGTTTCATAGTATTATGAGAAACTTAAGTTCCCACCTTTTGCCGTCATCATTTCCAAGATCATAAAGTTCCCAAGAACTAAGGGGTGATAAAGAGAGTGGGAGGGGTTCGAAAATTAGAAATACTTAAAAGGGTAATCTCACCATTTTTCGGTAGCTGCTCAACAGAATAGTAAAGACCATCTACGTTCTTCACTGGTTTTGGGCAATTAATTCCATTGGAACCTATACACAAATTGTAATACTTTTAAAGTGAAACAAAATAAATAGTTAAGAAATTACCTGTACAGTGACCAAAATATTGTAATGTAATTGATTTGCCCCTAAAGAATATGTGAAAGCATTGACAATAATATCGTCCTAATTTTATAAACGTATCTTATTTCATTTAAATTATATAGTATATTAAATGGCGCTTAAAGCACTTCTTCTTCTAAGAAGGCAAAAGCCACTGATCAGTGACGTCACGCGACATTAGTCAAGTCAGGTTGACAATATATATATATATATATATATTTCAAATAATAACTTCCTCTTCTCGAAGGTTCGAAGAGAGATTTTAAAATGTAACTTAAGTCATTTTCCGGCTCTAGAACCTCCCAGTAAAACAGAGATGTTTTTGTCTTGTATTTTGTTTTTCTAAACTAAACCTTCTCGAAGCTTCCATGAGCAATGGATATATACGAAGGATGGTGCAATGTAAGGGCAGTTGGTGTCCAGTACTGACAGAACTCACTTGGGCACTTGGCGTCCAGCAACACCTGTCCGCGCTCATACAATAGGCCGCGTATATATTTCAACGACATGATCTATTTTCTCATTAAATAAACAGAGATTCAGAAATAAAAAACATGTCAAAATAATAAGTGTGTATTAATTATAACTCTTTAATTGGCGCTTGATCACGGGGCTATAAATACCAATTGACTCATGACATCAAAAAACCGGACCGATTTAATTAGTGCTCGACCACGGGGCAATTACCAGCTAATTAAACGGTGTAACTTCAATCGACGCTCAACGCGACGAACCAGAACATTTCAATTGGCGCCCAACGTGGTAGAGTAATATTCCAGAACATCACAATTGGCGCACAACGTAGGGTCCCGTAAATCCAGAACGTTTCAATTGGCGCCCATCGCGGTGCAGTAAAATATCAGAACATTTCAATATGTTATTTTATAGAAGTCCTAATCCTAATTTATTTTGTATAACCGTTCTAAAATCTATATTTACTTTATTTTATACAGCTTTCCCTAAATATATATCCTACTTTATATCATACAAGATTTCTTTTTTATATATTTGTAGGATAAACATCTTGAAAGCTATATCTTACTTTACTATGAAAAACTATTCCACATGCTATATCTATTTTATTTTATGCTAGGTGAAAGCCTGTTTACAAAAGGTTCAAAAATATAATTGTCTTTGTTGTGTTTTTTTTTAAAGGACAGCCACGTGAGCGTGTTGTGCTGAATCCTCCCTTGGTTCACCCGCTGCAAATTTTTCATGCTTTAAGAATTTTGGGGGTAGCTACATCACTTGGCTTAAGTATGAAAAATATATAAATTACCTAAATACATTAGAAGCTCATTTTGGGCTTCAATGAAGGAATGTTTTTGGGAATCCAATGAATTCATTACTTTGAACACGTAGCCATCTGGATTGAATGTGTCATTATATTCCGAAGAAACCTGCAAGGATAATACTAATTAAAATTAAACCAAACTATCAGTAACAAATTATATAAAACTGAGAAATAAGACACTCTTAGTCCATGATGCTATATATATATAGGGTCTCTTACTAACTTTTAGGACCTAGCTTCACCAGAGTGATAAAGAATTGTCACAATTTTTTAAATACATTTTACTGCTTTACCAACGCCCGAGCTATTACTGATTATGTATGAAACAGATGACTCAATTAACCAATACATTTTATTTTCGTGCTAGAACCCCATTTCAGAGGCTCAACAGTGACTTCGTCTGGTCCTGGTGAGATTTAATTTGCTATAAATTCATTGCTTTACCCGCTTTAGTGGTCGAATAGTCTAAGGTATTACTCTCGCAATAGACTGGATTGCTGTAGTTGGTGCGATTGGAGTTCGAATTCCAGTAGATTGTACTGAGTGTGTTTTTTTCTTTGTGGCCTTCTTCTCCTCCACGTAAATGCGTGTACAACTCTCTTATATAAAACCCCCTTACCACATTAGCGAAATTAGAAAAATAGCGTATAGCCCTAACAGTTAGTAATAATAATAATAATAATAATAATAATAATAATATTTAGCACCGCGTCTTACTACCCGTTCGTGTTATACGCTTTAAGTACTAATTACGCTAATGGATTAGGAATTGGGAAGGTTGAATTAGAGGAAGTGAACCCACATTTGCGTGGAGGGAGCGTGGAAAACCATTTAGGAAAAACCGCCCCCAGTTCACCCGACCGAGATTCGAACCTTGATCTCCCCATCCTCAGCAGTCGAGCTCAACACGGCAAGCGCGTTAGCCAACTACGCCACCGAGGCGGGTAACGGTTAGTAAAATCCGTTGCTAAAAAAACAACTTAATATTCCATATCAGCAAGGTCTTTAATTTCAAAAGAATTGTAAATGAGGAATTATAGCAGTTCCTTAAGTAAAATGTCATCCTATACATAAAAAGTAACACATCCAATAGCTAAAACAAAGTGCCGGAAGCAGTTATGAAGGCTGTCCATTGCCACACTCCTCCATATCTTGTGGCATAAGGGATATCATACAGAAAAGAAACCTGTCTGTCTGCAAACACAATATGAAGTTTAAGCCCTTAAGTTTGGGGTTAGTCGCTGTCTGCACTCAGCCATTTCTCCGCTTCCCATTTCATAATTTTAGTTGCCCTGTGTGCTACCAAAATAAGAACTCTGATAGAAAAACGGTTTATTCAAGTCTTATGTTCAAACAGTTATACAGGTGGGGGTTTTTTTTCAAGGAGTTACAATGCTAGAATGACATTTTTACTTGGACGTTTTATTTGTTAGGTTCACTAATAATGAAGATGATAGTTAATAATAAACGGAATTTTTAACAAATATTAGAATGTATGTAAAAAGAAACAAAATATCTAAATGCATTGTACCCGGATGTTCACTACAACCGAGTCCACTATATCCAAAGTGGAGTAATCTATGTGTATTATTAAAATAAAATAACCAAAAGGGCACACACCATTAGTTTTAATTGATTACGTAAGCCTATTCCAAGCTTAAGCTTGCTATATTTCTTGGTTTTGAAGATACCCTTAAGACTGCGTAACTACTACTATAAACTACGAGTAAGGCTAGAAATAAGTTTATCCAGAGAGACTGATGCTTGCATCAGTTACCTACAGGTGCTCGGATGGCCCTGTGGACTGGTATACCTCCGTTAGACTACTCTCGTTATAAGTAGTACACAGGGCTGGGTCGAAAGCCCACGTCACGAGCTTGCTCAAGGTGGCGGCCCAGAAATTGGTGGGGTTAAAATGGTTTAATCGATGAATAGTGATGATGTTGGCAGACTGATGGGGTTCGGGATCTGGGGCCTCAGCTCTTGGGGTTCCGGCCCTTTGGTCTCAGGCCTTACCGGTCGTTTGGTGAGCCGTTTTAGAGCTCCGGTGCTAACCTGGACAGTTAGTAATGCATGTGCTAGAACATAGGCTCCTCCATTTTTACGCACGAGTAGCGAGGAGTTACTTTCCAACGCGCAATAGACGTAATCCCATCCCCCTACACACGGGAGAAAGTGGAGATAGTAGGGTCGCTTCTGTGAGCGGAAGTAAATAGCTCCGGTTAACACCCTGGATAAGTGGAAGTCACGTAGTTCCTCTGTGTTGGTCCAACCAGTGAGTGACTGGAAGAGGAGGAGGAGTTAATTCTTGCCTCCCTGGGTATCCGGCCTGAACCGGATCATCACACGTTTCGGGGTGTGGAGGTTGGAGCTTTTTAGGTACCGACCTAGAAACTGTTCTGGGCCATGATGTCCAGGGGTGCTTGGCGCCACTAACGTGCCAAGTCCATAGCACAATAATCGATAAGACTTCTTTACACTTCAAGGTCACTTCTCTCCTCCATGGAAGATCTTTCAGATAACTGTAGAACAACTCTCCCCGCTGTTCTGTTCCTCTCTACTGCCACCTTTCACCTCAATCAAGCTTCCAAGGTATTTTATATTCTGTACTTTTCTCAGCTCTACTTCATCACACTTAATAGATTTACTAGGCCTTATGCTCTCCCTTGTCATTACAATCAATTTACACTTTGCTATAATAAATTTCATTCCATACTCTTTCACTTCCTCATTCCATTTCGGTAACTGTTCTTGTACATCCCCTTCCTTCTCCCCCAATACTATCAAGTCATCAGAAAACATAATGGCCTACATTCATACCTCCTTCAATTTTTCTGCCACTTTATTCGTGATTATTTCCATTAACATTACTAATAATAGTGGTGAGAGGGTACTTCCCTGCTTCTCTCAATATTTTATTCGGAACCACTTTATCCTCCCATTCTCCATTTAACACATCTCATGCCATCCTCAAACGTGCTCTTAACTCTCATTACAACTCCTCTCTCCCCTTTGGCCTCCTCCAAAACTTTCCAAACTTATTTCATACACTGTATCAAATGCCTTCTCAAAATTCATAAATACAATTACCAAGTCTTCCCCAAATTCATACCTTCTTCCCATTAGCTATCTTATGGTAGAGATCAAGTCTATTGTACATCTCTGAACCCTAAATCCATGGTATTACTTTATCCACCTTCCTTTAATTTGTTTTCTTATTCTCTTTTCCAGTATTTTCCCATACATTTTTTGCAGTGGCAAATAATCTTTCCCCCCTATAATTTGTACACCTCTTCCTGTCTCCTTTCTTGAAAATAAGTATTATAACTCCCTTTTTCCAGTCTTCTGATACCTTGTTCTCATTCCAAATCACTCCCAGCACCCTGCATAATCATTGTAAAACTATTTCACCGGTAACTCTTATCATTTCCACAGTCAGTTTTCCCACACCTGGTGCTTTTCCTTGTTTCATCACCTTTAATTCATGCTCCAGCTCTTTTAATGTGGGACCTTTTTCATCTTCTTTTGATATTTATTCTTCTCCTCTGTTTCATTCTCACCCCTTTCTTCTTCCGGGATGAACATCTTAAAATATCTCATATAGTTCATTTTCTTCCTCTTCTGTCTTCAACGTTCTTCCATAAGTCAAATTCTTGTATTTTCTCTCTCCTCCTATTCTCACCTGGTTATATAACACCATATTACTTCTTTCCACGTACCATTATGTCATTTCGGTCCATTTTTGTATCCAACTCTTCCTGGATTCTCGTATCACTCGCTTCGCTCTTATCTTATTCTCCCTATATTAATCCTCTGTTTCGTCATTCCTATTCTTAAAATTCCTTTGAATGCTTTATTCTTCTTCTTCACTGCTTCCTTCACTATGTCCTTCCACCATGATATCTCCTTTCACATCCTCTTATCACTTTTTCTCCCACATATCTCATTTGCAGATATCACCAAACTGTTTTTAAACTTTTCCCATCCCACCTCTACATTTTGCATCTCATCCTTGTACATTAATCTTCTTGCCTTTCTTAAAAACAGCTCTTTACTCTTCATTTTGAGCCTCCACTCGTTTATTTTAGTTTCTTGTCTAACTACTATACCAGCTGTTTGCCACTTTCATTTTATTTCTTGCACATAACTCCAACAGCCTTCTACCCTACTCGTTTCTTTTTCCTCATCCTTCATTCTCTAACACCTCCTCAAACCCTCCTCTTTCTTTTCCTAATTTGCATTAAGATCCCCCATTACTACCTGCCACTCGTTTCCCATGTGTCTTTCTAGATCTTCCTCAAACGTGTCGTTTTCTTCTTCTGGGCATACATTTGTGGGGCACACACATGTATCTCCTCCGCCCTTTTCCCTCTATAAGTTATTGTCTCAATTTAAGTAAAAGTATTATAAAAATACGCCTGAGATGCACATCTTCGATCTTGAAGTTATATTGTTATCACACTAATGCACATAATATTTATGATTATTTCCTTGGTTACTCTTGAGCTTAGGCTGCCTTTTAATGGGCGAGGTCACCTATTTCTTTGAATATTTATCTAACTAAAATTAATGTAAGATCAAATCGAATATAGATCAGGCTGATGGCTCTTTACTTGTGTGCAATTATTATCTGTTATTATCCGTTTCCTACTAATGTGAATACAAAACAACTAATTCAAAGTAGTTTTTGGGCCAGTTTCATAGTCAAATTTAGTACGCCTCAAGTGCGGCGCTACACTAAGTACATGATGACACCTACCTATACCAGAATGGAATGGGCCAGTTTCCTATGCGAGAACGGCCCATTCCATTCGAGTTTAGGTAGGTGTCGTCTTGTGTTTAGTGTAGCGCCGCACTTGAGGCGTACTAAATTTGACTATGAA
This sequence comes from Timema monikensis, assembly GCA_902151445.1. NCBI lineage: Eukaryota > Metazoa > Arthropoda > Insecta > Phasmatodea > Timematidae > Timema > Timema monikensis. Next base: position 300,793 of record CABFVZ010000163.1, on the reverse strand, counting down.
ACTGGCCCTTTCTTTCGATCTAAGATTGAAATGTATTCTTTAATTACTCTTTGGATTTGCAGTTAATTTGGTGATCAAGTAAGACAGAAAAAAAAATCCACATTCACTAGGAGAATACATTAGTTTATTGCGTGGTTTAAATCATAATATTTGAAAAACCATTCATTTTATTGGATTTTTATGGAAAGAATATATCCTATATGTTAGCCGGACTCCCATTATATCCATGCAAAATTTCAGAACAATTGGTGTAGGGGTTTGGGCCTGATTGAGCAACAAACAGACAGAAAACGTTTCATTTTTATATATATATATATTAGTGTAACGTCCCTATTATTGGGTGCCCGGTAGCCAACCCTAACTACTATACTACCGGGACACCCTAGGGGGGTTACATGGGCAGGATGGACCCCGAGCGGTAGGGGTTGGGATGGATAGTTCGTGGGGAATGAGGCTAACAAGTTAGTCCCAGAAGATCAGTTTATTACTCTAGATAGATACTAAGCTACTACATAGAAAAGAGGTAATTCCCCGTGACGAGGGAGCACGCGCGATGACGGGACTCGTGAAAACTACCTAGAGACCCGGGATCGACCCTCCGGCCGGGGTGAAGCCTCGACTACATGTTCGCTCGTCTAACGCAACCTCCCACGCATGCGTCCAGCATGGCTTCCAACAATCAACCACGTGTGTTCTTCTCACACACAAACGTTCGATCTCGATTCACACGAGCCAGCAGGCCCATAGGTCACACCGTGCTCGCTCGTCAAAAGGATGAAGCTATATGAGCTATATGCTGTTCTCAACAGGAAGACAACCCAATACTCTTGACTTCCAAGGAAATGTACAAGCGCGGGTTAACCTCCTGCCAGAATAAACCTTAAAATAATTATGCTGTTTCATTAGTAGAATATATTAACCAGACGCCCAAGGGATAGCTATGTAAAATTTCAGCACAACCGGTATAGTGATCTGGTCGTGAATAAACAATAAACAAACAACATTTTATTTTATACGTTACTATGATTGTAAGCCCATGAGTAATTTAAGATGTCTCAACATGTCAGGGAACTGGGTGTTAAAGTGAGTATTCACCAAAAGAGTGAGGAAAAGCAAACACTTGCTCGTGTTCATCGATCTTTTATCTTATTCACTTTAAATGCTCAACTTGTGTCAATACTGGAGCGAATATGTTTGTGTCCGCTGCTGATGTGTCGTTTTGCAGCGATCAACCCAGTCCAGCTGATTATAAATGATTGAATATGGCTTATCTAAATAATAAGCAACTTTGTGCAGGTATTTACCCCGCTTTCTGTATCTTGTAGTTGCGTCGGCTTATTTGTGTCTTTAAAAAGAGTAAACTTTTACATGCAAACCATTTTATGGTATAAACTTGTTCTGTGCTTCTGTTACCTTCTAGTGAATGAACCAATCAGTGAGTGAATCTTATTTTTAATTTCTGAGCTGTCAGTCTCTCACTATATTGGTTAACTCTGTCCAAGCATCTTCTTAGCTATTCTTATTTTTACAATAAGGAACTGCAAAGTTAAATAAAACAGGCCGGTCTTTATAGACATCTACCAGTTTTAAAACTTTTTTCATTCGATCTTTCTATTACGAAAATAAATCAAAATATTAATACTTCAGTATTTAAAAATAAACATCTGAACTGCACTGCACCACAAGCATTTAAACCATACAATAAGCACCGACCCACAAACTAACAAGAACAAATCGTTTCTTTGATGTACCGCCAACCCCCGATTTTTTTTTTTTAACACGAGTGAGCGAATGTTTGCTCGCTCACTAACCGCTAATCACTGGACGATTATTGAGCGGAACGTTCGCTCGACTTTGTTAGCTCTTGCTCACTCTAATGGTGAATATCATCCTTTATATAATATAAAGTTTATATATAATAGAGTATAGTTTGTCAAATATTTAGTTTGTTCAAAAGATCCACGTTAAATACTTTCAATAAAAAATAAAGTATGGGTAAGTTCATCAAAAACGTGTATTCCTAGAGTCTAGATAATATTGTCTAGGTTGAGGTTGACCATTCCCTTGTTTAAAAAATTGTATTGGTAAAAAAAAAAGTTGTACACAAACCTGTATGTAATAATTTTTGTCATCGTAGGCGTTCAGTTCAGCAATTTGTACATTTCGTAGACCATAGAGCCTCTGCACAATTTCTGAGACCTCTTTAGGGGAAATTATGGGTCGTATTTGGACCCCTGGCTGCAAAATTTCTTCCATGCTTTCTTTATTTTTACTCGTCGTGCTCCTGTGTAAAACAAGATTGGCTTCTATATTTGTTTACATAAATGATAGATATTTTATTAATAGAGCAGAAAATGCGAAGTGGTGGCTGAATTGACTAAGGAGCTTGACTCTCCTTACACTGTTTCATAGATTAATAGGGAGTCGGTCTTTGAATCCTAATCAGGTGTAGTGGAGAAGTTGAAAGGTGGGTGATTTCCCAATCCTATCTCCATTCTAGAGTGGGTGTTTCCTTTAATCTAGGCTTTTTATCCATTCTATTTATATTAAATCACTAACAAGCAATACGACTATCAAATACCGCTTTTAACAATCAACCAAGCGTGAAACATCAAAATTTTAATTTTGTCCACTTAACACATGCAATTTTGTCGTTAGTTATATACTATAGAAGACCTATTATGAAGGGAAATTCAGATTTCACGATAGACAATCTTTCGAATTACATTAATTTCTTATTAATCTTTGCTATGTGTCTTATTATCCGTCCGAGCTATGTGCATTTTAGTACATATTAATTGATAATATGTGAGGAAGGAAGAATTCAGAGGAAATGAAGCCATGTTTGCATAGAGGGATAGTGGTAAACCATTAAAAAATAACACTTTTAGTGAACCCAACTGGTATTCGAACACCAACCCCCCTACCCTTATTCCATCACCAGAAAATCAACCTATATGAGCTTAACATTTAGTTCACGTGCTCAACTCTGCAAATGAAATTACATTATCCCTCATAGGCCTATAATTTGCTTATAAAATAAGATCAAATATGTGATGAATTTACTTTGTCTTACTACCTATTCAGTTTGTACGCCTATATACTAATTAGCCTGGTGGGATAAGGATAAGGAAGGTTGAATTTATAGGGTGTACACACGAATTTGCGTGGAGAGAGAGAGTGGGAAACCATTGAGGAAAATCCACCCAACCAGGATCGAACCACGATCTCCCCGTCATCGGCAGCCTAGTATATTGTGATAGTAGCGACTTAGACCATGTGGCTACCAAGGAGGGCAATATCAAGTTGACTCGAGTATTATATTAGACAATATTTAAATTTTCAAAACTTCCACACCTACTCTATGGTATTAAGAACTCGAAAGCTAACGGTCGCACTTACAAAAGTACGTCACCTATTCCTATCCTGAGCTAGTTCTATCCAGTCTTCCTAACTACATCCTATCTCTTTCAGGTGTTATCCTCCCAACTGCGTTTAGGTTTTCCCAATGGTATCTTTTCATTGGGTTTGCCAGTCAATAAATACCATAATCACGGTTCTAGAATCTCTCATTTGCACTGCATGTCCTGCCAACTGTAACTTATGAGATTTGACTATCCTTACGATGTCTTATGATTAGTACAGGCTGGGTAACTCATAATTATGTAACTTCCTTCACTCACCAATTGTATCGTCCCCTTATGGACTAAATATCTTCCTAAGCACCTTGTTATCGAACACCCTAAATATGTTTTCATCATTTAAGATAAGATACTACTTTTCACACCCATAGAGAACAAAGAGTAAAAATTATTTTTTTGTATATTCTGTATATCCCATTCGAGATGTCGACAACTTACTGACCGAGTAATGTCCTGCATTTTCCCACTGTATTATTTTCCATAAAAATTGTATCTGCATTAACCCTGTCAAATTATACTTTGTTCGAAATAATCTCTAAATTATCGTCCCTAATTTGTGTTCTCTGTGTGATCAAATACTGTATTTTCAGCGTTCACTTCTAAACCTTTTTTTACCAGACTCTAATAAAATATGTGCCTTTCTTGAAGCATCTTACTTACTACTGCCTAACAAAGCAAAATCATCTACGTACCCTGTAGTTGCTAAATTAAAAAGTAAGGGGAAAAGTGTATCTCCTGGTTTCAACCCATAAGGTATTTCAAATGTATCAGACGAGTGGCATCCAGCCCTTAACCTACAACGCGTATCAGTCAATCATACCTCAATTAGCTTGGAAAGGTTTTTGGGTGTCCCAAGATTATCTAAAATTTCATATAATTTGTTTCCTTATCTGAATCATAGGCTTTTTTTTTTTAAATCTATGTATAATTGATGAACCATCATGTTTTATTCCTACTTTTTTCTATATTTGCTGAGTAGTAAAAAAATCTGATGCGTTGCTGATCTATTTCATCAAAATCCATAGTGATGATCCCCAATTATTTCCTCAGTATGTGACGTCCATCAATTCACATCGGAGGATGGACACACGAGGAAAGACCCACCTTGGACTTACCAGCGCTCCCGGACAAAGCGGATTTAAATATGCCAACAGTGAGTTTTGCCTTCCAATAAGTTTTTTAATATACATTTGAACCTCGTTAATCCGAGCTATTTGGGTCCGAAACGTGTTCAGATTAAGCATGAGAATACGGAATGATCCGCCGGAAGACAGAGTACTTCTACAAATTTTAAATTACAGTTGATTGTATTTTAGTTTTACATTTACAGTATATATTTTTATATTATTGTAATTAATTTTAGTTACAGGAAAACACATTGTGCTGACTTACTGTACATATAAATATTAAGCATTTATTATCACTGTTTCTTACAATTCTCTTTTAACTTTAGAATTTGTTAATCAAAATATATTTCATTTGACGAAGTTTGTTTTTTACCGTCATTTTATACCCTCTTCCAACCTCCAAGATTGGCTATTTTAAAGATTATACTTTTACAAATCTTATCAAATATCAATTTGTTTACATAAAAGGACAGCAATAGAAAGACAAGGTTTAATTTTACCCAAAAAATTAAACTACAATTATTGCGAACTCAACAATTATTCTTGTAAATCCATTAAAAATAATAATTTGTCTTCATAAGAGATCTTTCTCTCTTTAGAATGACCCTAAAATTAAAGTATACGTTTTTTAGTGTCTAAATTTCCATTCAATTATGTCAACATCCTATATTTTCCTCGGTGTGCTGAAATATTGACTTATACTTATTTTAACTCTAGAAAAACTTGATTGCCCAAACCTTTAATTGTATTCAACATGCCACAATTTCAATGTAGTTAGTTGTTGGCAGAGGCGTAGGAACTAGGAAGCGGAAGAGGCTTGGGGGTCGCTAGTCCCTCTTAACATTGAAATGGACATCGAAGGTACCGGTTTGGGTACACCCACCGATTTTTCAGTTTATAGTAAAGTAGTTTCCGATCATATTACCTTGAAAATGTGTTAGGGGTGACAGCATTATCTAATTTATCAAGGAGGACCAACTTCATTTCTGAAAGTGCCCCCAAGCTCATTTTAACGCTTTCCCTCCTGAAACTGAAAAAGTTCCTTTGCCCCTGTTCGTTGACCAAAATATTAATTAAATATGAGATCTTTATATCACTAACCCGACATGCTATTTTATTATTTAGCACCGCGTATTACTACACGTTCGGGTATACGATATACGGGTATATGATAATGGATTAGGGATTGGGAAGGTTGAATTTTAGAGGAAGTGAGCCCGCATTTGTGTGGAGGGAAAGTGGAAAACCATTTAGGAAAAATCATACCTAGTTCATCCGACCTAGATTCGAACCTTGATCTCCCCGTTCTCGGCAGTCTAGCTCAACATGAAACCAGCGCATTAGTCACGAGTACACACTATTGGTAGATCTAATGTTTAGTAATATAAATAATTACAGTAAACAACTAGAACGTTTACTCATCTGTTAATCCCATAGCCCAACCTAGCGCGCAAATACGGCTATCTCGCTGAGTCTCACAAGGTCAAGACCCAAGACGACTAACTGCTGACGGTTCATCGTCTCCCCGGCATAGCAAGTCTTGACCATAACTTCGATCGACCTATACCTGCAGTGCTGCTGCAGCACGGCTTACTCTGTAGCTCAGGCGAGTGGGTCATGCTGGGAACCAACAATGCCCTAGGTAATTTTAAAATGTTTTGAAAGTTTCTGAAAGAACGTCCGGGTAAAGATTCTACACCTCGATTCACAAAAGATATCGAATAGATGTGACTAAATAATTGCGCTCACTCGAGAAAAGGCTCAACTTATAAATCGTGTCACTTCTATCAATTAAAATTGTTGCACATTGTTGAAATACCTCAGAATACATTAAGTTAGCTGTAATAACTGTAGTAACGTCATGGCATTAACTACATCCTTATATAATAAAACAACCAACTGTGGAATATATTTTAAGATCCAAAGAGGTTTTACAACACTTACATATTCGCATGAATCCAAAGATGTCTCACTAAGACTTGTCTAGTTTATTTTCAAAACATGTTTTAACTAAGGTTAGTATTATGTTATAATCAATAATTTAGGTAAAAACTTGTAATATTATTATTGTTTTTAAAACACACATATATAGGCTTTCGTTAAGCAATTACTTAGCTTCTATGAAATAAACGGTTTGGTGCAGAGCACAGGCTTTCTCTCTCTTTATTCTTAATACAGAGAGAAAAAAAATATTGCCAATTTGTTTTTAATGTTAAATAGTGCCTAGATACAAAAATTTAATAAAAGTCGTTGAAGTAAATTTCGAGAAAATTGATTCTTTATCTTTTTACATTTTGTAAACTACCCTTAATTTTAGGGTTAGATATTCCAAACAAAAACCCTAGATATCAAGATTTACGCCAATCGGTAAAATGTTTTCAGCTCTAGTCCGAGATACAAAGAAAGAGAAAGACAGATGGCATTGCTAAAACAACTTTTTCTGTTTCACAGGATCATGAAACGTCGATATTAGTTTTATCAAAATCTTTAGTTTGATTTGTTTGATGATCACAATAATTTTCTCTCCGAGGGGTCAAGAGAAATTAAAAGGTCTAGTAATTTTGTATTTTTATGTCATTTCCAGTAGATATTTAGAATAAAATAGCATCAAGTCTAGGAGTAAATTCTTCACACGGATTAGTGGAAAAACTTGAGAATGATGACCGTTTGTGATGGCGTCACCTTAGTTCTTGCTCCATGTTTAGTAAATACAACAATGAAGCAAGCAAACAATCAACGATCACCCTGGTCTCAAAGTTGTGGCATTTTTATACTAATACTGGATTAAATGGGCAAACTTTAGTGAATCCGGGTCTGATTATTTATTTATGTAACACAGTAAAAATAAAATTACTTTCTTAATTAAAATTAGTTGTCTTTATTTATGTTAGTTGTCTTGTATTTAAAAATAAATAATAAAGTTTTAAACATAAGCGAACAAAGGAGAGATATAACGATTTTTTTTATAGAAGCAATCATCTGAGCCATCCAGTTATTCACCTTCGTGAATCTTAATGTCACACTTTCTAGTTTTGTTTGTTTATTTGGCCCTTAATTACTTTTTCAAATTTAAAGGTTACAAATAATTACCATACACATGACCCGAAGAGCTTTAGTTCACTGTAAGAGGATGAATTTTACACCTTTTTAAAAAAATCATTGTCTGACACCTTAACTCAGTTGGTAGCGTGTCTGTCTACTGAGCTAAGGGTTCCGGAGGTTCGATTCCCGGCATGGATGGAAAATGTATCATTGGTGATGAATTAACAGCCGGGATTGGATTTTGTGTCCATCCTATATTTAAATTGGTGACCTGGTGGTCTAGGGGTAAGGTGTCAGACTTCTGTGCTGGCGGCCGGGGTTCAATCCTCGGTCCCGGCACCGATGTATCTGATTTCCAAACCCTTCCTTCACCTCTGACAAGACATCTTGTGAATATGGGGAATGCCAGGCCACCACCGTGGTTCGGATTCCACGTTAAACTGTAGGTCCTTCATTTCATCTCACAATCACCCTACCATTACACATTAGCGTAAGTGCGTATAACCCGAACGGGTAGTAAGACGCGGTGCTAATAATAATAATA
>CABFVZ010000163.1:251554-292459 GCA_902151445.1 Timema monikensis | reverse complement strand
ACCCCCTATAAATAAGGACGCTTTCCTAATAGGAAAAAAGGAAGAGCCAGAAAAACCCTCCTTGATGAAAGAAAAAGAAACCCCCCTAATGGTAGCGAGAGAAAATCCCTTGATGAAAGAAAGAGAAGCCCCCCTAATGCTAGAGATAGAAACTCCCTTGATGAAAGAAAAACAAGCACCCTTGATAATAGAATCCCTTTTTGATGAAGAAAAGAGAAGCTTTATTAATGATAGGAAGAGAAACATCCTTTATGAAAGAAAAAGAAACTCCATTGAGGATAGAAAGAAAATCACCCTTAGTTATATAAACTCTCCCTGATGAAAGATAGAAAAGGTCACTTAATGATAGAAATAGAAGCTTCCTTGATGATAGAAATAGAAGCTTCCTTGATGATAGGAAGATAAGCTTCATTGATGATATAAAGAGAAACTCCTTTGATGATATAAAAACAAACTCCATTAATGATATAAAGAAAAGCTCTTCTGAGATATACTGTATACACTATAAAGAGAAACCCTCATCATGATAGAAATGGGTGTACCCCTGTACAGCCTCCTCCTCCTCTGATGGTGGAAAGAGAAGCCCTTTTGGTGGTGGAAACAGAAGCCCTTTTGGTGGTGGAAAGGGAAGCCGTTTTGGTGGTGGAAAGAGAAGCCCTTTTGGTGGTGGAAAGGGAAGCCCTTCTTATTATGTAAAAGGAACCACCCCCTTCCCTCCCCCCTGATAATATAAAGTAAACATCCTTGATGATGGAAAAGGATGTCCACTTACACCTCCCTTCCCTCAAATCCCTTCCCCACTGTTAAAAAGGTTAAATTGCTCCCCCAGGATGTGACACGCCTGGCTGAGTTATTGCCTAGTGCTGTGACGCGCAGAGTCCCTGGTACCACGTTTACACATCCGAACTTTGTGTACAGTCCTGGGTGGAGCACGAGGGAGTCTTTCACTTCGATCATTTTTAACGCTTTGACGCTTGCCATTAGTGAATTATTGTAATTCATTTTGAGACAAATCATGGCCGTCTTTAGTTACAGGCCGGAGTATTGAATTTAGTTCAGTTTGTTTACTGTGCGGGATGTTTGTTTCTCGTGTAATTTACTTGAGTTGAAATAATTTTGCGTGGTTCATGATTCTATTGTTTTGCGTCATATAACGAAACATACAATATATTAACGTTTTGTGGATGTGATTAGTGATATTCATCCGCTGACATAATTCCAGAATCCTCAGTTGTGTACACTTTTGTGTTTATGCTTAGTACAAATGGCCTTTTCGCTTGAAATGAAATTAATCCCTAGATTTTGTTTATCTGGGCATAATACAAACGTTAGCTACTTCAATGATATAACTAGAGGATGACTAGCTAATCCATCAATGATCGTTTTGAGAATTGAAGTTAATGAACATTCTATAACGAAGATTTTAATAACATAAAAGCTCAAAAATAAATTTCTTCAGCACAGACATCAGAATCAAATTTTCATGTGCACCCACTTTGGTGGCCGCATGGCCCAAGGCGCTGCTCTCACAGTATACTAAACTGCCGATGACGGGGATATTAAGGTTCGAATCTCAGTCATGTGTACTTATGAGGGATTTCTAAAATGATATTTTTCATCCTATGGAGTATTTTTGTTAAATGGTATAAGCAGAACATTTTTAGATTAATTGTCGGTGTCTTTCAATGTGACTAATAAGTTTTTAAATTAGGAAAACTGTAAATAATTATTCACACAATTCTCCATAAGAACCAGCAGATCGCTAGGCCTCATGACGTCACTACCAGCGGAGATGCCACATTTAACACTCTGCTCTATAACTAAAGACAGCCATGGACAAACACACCAACTAGATCACACTTAGTTAGCGGGGATGTGTCTCAATTTTGTGATGATATATTTTTGGGTTTGTCAGGAATCGAACCCAGGTCTCATATAAATGAGTAGACGAGCTATTGAATGAGCTAAGGTGTAGAACTTGTAATTATACTGTTTTAGAACCCTCTCATATATTCAAAAAGTCATGGATGAAATGTATTTTTCCTAAAAGTACTGTATGTAAATGTTCATTTTAGTACTTCATTCATGGAAAATCACGTGTTTTCAGAAATAACGTCAGTGTAATGCGCCGCTTCAAAACCTTTCCCCCTCCCCCACTCTAAAAGACCAACTCCGTCGTATTAGAAGGATTATATGACACGCTGGCTCCCTCTATCCAATTGGAAGCCAGCCTGCACAATAGTCTATCAGGTTGCCAGGAATTTTTCCATTAGTTAGTTATAACACTGGTGACAAGGGTTCCAAGAGGCAAGGTGTATGTCATATATAAGCAGCTTGTGCGTATTAATCCATATCAGTGCCAATAATAATATCATATAATAACATAAACAGTGTCGGTGATAAGAGTAGACAGTAATATATTAATATACAGAAACAGAGTAATATTGTAGCATAAACAGAGTCGGTAATGGAGTAAACGGTAATAACAGAGTACACGGCGTAAAACTGTATGATTTCATATTATATCTTCGTACCGAAGGTGTAATTAAATAAATTGTGTGCTAACAATGAAAGTCTTATTCATTTCATAAGAAATAAAAAAAAACAGAAATCCGCGTGCAAGTGCGCAGTAAGGCATGTACGCGCCATCATCGTAAAACCCTAATATCGTTATAATTATTGCTCAATCACGGGGCAAACATCTCAATATAACCCCGTATCATATTAACTTGCTCCCAATCGCGGGCAACATAAAACCATTATAACTTTAGTAAGTGACCCATAGCGGAGCGAAATAAATACGTATCATCATAATTGGCGCCCAATCGCGGGCAACATAAAACCATATCACTTTAGTAAGTGACCCATCGCAGAGCGAAATAAATACGACTCATTATAACTGGCGCAATATAATTATTGCAACTATCGCAATAAAATCCGTATCATTATAAACTTTCCAATTTTATTTCCAAGCGAATGTTGGTCCATTACTATCAGATGCGCACTCATTCTTCTCTTCTTAGTTTAATTCTCTTTTAATTATAACTGGTGCTGAATTTTACACACCTAAAAAACTAATCGACTTGGATGTGTCCTTCGAGTGAACTACGAATAGCTCGTTCTTAACATATCACTAACCTAACTTCAAGACTGAATTTTGGACCCATCGGGATTCGAGCCAAAGTTTCTTGGAGAGGGTTCAACGATCCCTTCTCCTGCCTCAGTGGTTGCTTGGTCTAAGGCATCACTCTCATGTTAGACTAGACTGCCTATAACAGGAAGATCAGGGTTTTAATCCCGGTTAGGTGTCCTGATAGTGGTTTGCTAAAATATATTTCCCCTCTCCCTCAATGCAAATGCGATTACATTTTCTCTACTAAGTTTCCCATCACCACCCTATGCAATGTAAATATGAGGATAGCTCTGACGAGTAGTATGATATGGTATACACACACAAAATAGCACTTTAGCAGCTTGTGACTAATAAACTAGCTCAGCTAATAAAACACTTTAGCAGCTTGTGACTAATAAACTAGCTCAGCTAATAAAACACGTTTCACAATCATGAAAAAGTATTTCATTATTTTGAATATTTTTTTTAAAAAAACCTCATGTATCTGTTGTTTGTGTCTTAATACCTGTCCGGGCTACCCACACATTTACACAAGTGTAATAAGTATGAGGAAGGTAGAATATAGAGAAAGTGTATCATCATTTGCGTGTAAGAATAGTGTGAAACCACTCGGGAAATGATCACTTCATTACAATTGGCATGAATTCGAGCTTCAACCTCCCCATCACAGGCAAACAGACAAGACGAGGCTGACGCCTTTGCCCACGTGCACACTAATGTGGGCACCAATGATAAATAAACTGATTATTTTATATATGGTTGTCATAAATATATATTATATCTACTGGAAATGTTACATCATAATATGTTACCATTTCACAAACATTGATAGCGTTTTACCATATTATTAGTGTTATTTTACAGAAATTGAAAATATATCAAAAGTTACAGCTAAAGATCATTTTACTTGGTGTATTAATACGGGAAAATCGGTCTAGTAACTTTTAGGCTATACCTGTCAGACCCTTTATATGAACATTGAACTGTACAATTTCATCCACACATTTGCATGCCAACTATTCGTATTATTGATAGTTAATTTGTTTGCTTGTTACATTTAAATTAGTGGTCTTTGGTTACTGTAAATACTTATAATCAATTACATGATGATCATAAATTAACATAAATATAAGAATAAAAATGCAGTCTNTTTTTGTGTGAATGTGAATCTGCGCTAATTTTAACAACTAAAGTAGTTTCAAAAATACCATTATATTTGGAGGGGTGTACTTACAAATTAACTTAAAGCATTATATATTACACACCTATCACTGGTGTCTGTTGTTTACTAAATGAATAACAGGATTACCACCTACTTACATAGTAAATATATTAATTTGAACCAGCCAGAACCCCCTAGAATAACTGTCAACCAGTGACGACGCTAACCATTTCCCATGAGGATGGACATATTATAATATTATTTATTGAAAATGCAACTTACAAGTTTTCCTTTGTCAAATGACCGAGTTTTCCTCCAATTCAAACACTTCCACTAAGTTATACATTTTAGCAACAATCGTTAAATGAATTGAACAGAATGGATACGGTGCTATCTCTAGTGCTTGGTTTTAATACTGTGCTTACATAAATAATGTCTTATCTGTAGTTGATAACGTAAGAGTTTTATGTATTTGGTGATCACTGAGCGCAAGTATGTTCACCAACAACCTAATCTAAGAGGAATGGGTGAAGATGGTCTATGTGAAGAAATGTCCCAAAAATAGCGCGAAAATATGTTAGTAATTACAGTTACATTATTTAATTCCTGCGTTTTAACAGGGTGAACTGGTGGTCTAGGGGTAAAGTGTCAGACTTCTGTGCTGGGTGTCCGGGGTTCAATCCTCGGTCCTTGCACAGATTTATCTGATCACCAAACCCTTCCTTCACCTCTGACAAGACATCTTGTGAATGTGGGAAATGCCAGGCCTCCACCGTGGTTCGGATTCCACGTTAAACTGTAGGTCCTTCATTTCATCTCACAATCACCCTACCATTACACATTAGCGTAAGTGCGTATAACCCGAACGGGTAGTAAGACGCGGTGCTAATAATAATAATAATAATAATAATACGTTTTAACAAAAGGTCTGGACCAGACTAAGCTCTAAGAGATACACACCAGTGGGCATACTGTGTGGTTTATCGGTGTCGGGAAGAACGGGATTCGAATACCGTCTGGGTCTATCGAGAGGTTTCTTTCCTAAATGGTTTCCCACTCTCCCTCCACACAAACGTGGATAAACTCACTCTAATAATACCTTCCTCACCCTTACGTGATTTGTGTAAATACGCCGTGATTCCGGACGGGTAGTAAGATTTAGGGCGTTTGTCCGCTTGCCCACCTAAAGAAAGGAATAGGACGGGAGGTTGGTTAAGTTCCTTTTTATGGCGATCCTAGTATGGTTTGTTAAGTAGAAATAGGGTAGGTAAGGAATTTTACAGTCCACATACAAGAGTATTTTTTGCTACAAAGATAATATTACTATATTAATATTTATAGCTATTGAGACTACCTATCGAAAGTGACGGTTGAAGATCATATGACTTAAAGTATAAGCATATAACCGTATGTTTAATAGATTTTGTTTACTTTCCCCTACTGTCCTTTATACCGTGTCTACCTGTCTTGTAGCACAGGTAGGAGAAGGGAAAGGACACAAAAATCAATATTCCTCTTCGTGTAACTATCCCGACCACACACACACGCGCACGCTAGTAGACAATCACGACCAAGTCCCGCGCGAGTCGGCTGATGACTGAACCAGTCATCAATCATAGACAGAACCACACGTCCATTAACCTGTAGTACCACTTTTGAATTTTAAACTTTTTTTAATGCCAAAGTTTTGTACCGTTTTGTACGAAAATGAAAAAGTTTTGTACCCGTATCTGGTTTTAGTAATTAGCATATCAAAGTGGTGACTCCAGGTTAATGCTGTTGTACCACTTTTTAATTTTAAACTTTTTTTAATGCCAAAGTTTTGTACTAGTTTTGTACCGTTTTTTACCACAAAGAAAAAGTTTTGTACCCGTACCCGTTTTGAGTAATTAGGCCATCAAAGTGGTGATTCCAGGTAAATGCAGTTGTACCCCTTTTGAATTTTGAACATTTTTTATGCCAAAGTTTTGTACTAGATTTGTGCCGTTTTGTTCCACAAAGAAAAAATGTTGTGCCCGTACCCGTTTTGAGAAATTAGCATATCAAAGTGATAAGTCCATGTTAATGCTGTTGTATCACTTTTGAATTTTAAACTTTTTTTAATGCCAAAGGTTAGTACAAGTTTTGACCGTTTTGTACAAAAATGAAAAAGTTTTGTACCCGTACCCGTTTTGAGTAATTAGCATATCAAAGTTGTGACTCCAGGTTAATGCTGTAGTACCACTTTTGAATTTTGAACTTTTTTTGATTCCAAAGTCTTGTACTAGTTTTGTACCGTTTTGTACGAAAATGATAAAGTTTTGTAACCGTACTCGTTTTGAGAAATTAGTATATCATTGTGGTGACTCCAGTTTAATGCTATTGTACAATTTTGAATTTTGAACTTTTTTTGATGCCAAAGTTTTGTACTAGTTTTGTACCGTTTTGTACCACAAAGAAATCGTTTTGTAACAATACCCGTTTTAGTAATTAGCATATCAACGAGGTGAATCCAGTTTAATGCTGTTGTACCACTTTTGAATTTTGATTTTTTTAATGCCAAAGTTTTGTACTAGTTTTATACCGTTTTGTAACATAGAAAAAAGTTTTGTACCCATACCCGTTTTGAGTAATTACCATATCAACGTGGTGATTCCAAGTTAAATTTGTTGTACCACTTTTGAATTAACTTATATGTTATCGATATTTTCCCTGCCATGCTAAGCCTCCCTAAGTCCTATTCCCACACCCCTTAAACTTTTACTTGTCTCTTTGTGTTTTGAAAGGGCACAAGTGTATATTTCAGTGACTTTGGTTTTAGTTATTATCCTTAAGTCATAGAGCTTCAGTTGTTGATAAGTCGTAACTTAGTTGCTTGCATTACCACCTGAGCCCCCAAACCCGTCCCCTTCTTGACCCTTCTAAATCCACGATACCACAAATAAGAACTATATTAGCTATATCTAAGGGATGAAAGCCAGAAAAATATAGACATTTAACACTTAGTTCATGTATTTGGTTCTTTACAAAACAACAAGCAAGGAAAACAATACAAGGAAGTGATTGAACTAAAACCACATAGGAAGGAAAGTATGTTTCTAGTAAATGTTCACTTGGAATTAGTGTTTGTATTCCCGTTATTTTGATTTGCAAACAATTTAAATCTAATATGAATCATCAGATCCCATTTTAATTATCTTACTATTCCAAGAAATTACTTTATCACCGATCATCTTTGAAGAAACATTACAAGCAAAAAAAACTACAATTTTATGTAAGATGTCATGTTAAGATGCATTTTATAATTTAACACTTTATCACTGTTCATATTAAAGAAATATTACAAAAAAAAACTATAATGTTATGTCGATTTACACTTTCAAAAAGCTAATATGCATTTTATAATTTATATATATATATATAAACACACACACACACACTAGGTGTTTAAACAAAGTATATTTATATGTTTTTAAAAAAACTTCACTCTCAGATTATCAATCGAAAGACAGTTACTTATTATGATTCATTCTAACTGCTTGGTTACTCTCGACTGAATAGTGAGTGTACTTATGAGGGTCACGAATGTCCTAGTATGTTTACTTCTGCTCAAATGGCCAGTCTCTCGAGGGTTGTATGCAGGAGGAGCTAGTCGAAACACTAAAATGTTCACAACAATGGATGTGCACATTCCCCAGGTTGAGTTTTTATAAGAGCTACGTAATTCTGTAATACTCATGTGCAAAGGTGAAACTGTAAAAATATTTCCAGCACACCCTGTGCTGCCAAACTGCATACTAGAACTTATCTACAGTGCTTGCACATGACATGGATGCTAACAATGTGCCAGAAAAGTTGTACTCAAAACAGAAGAATGTGATTGTTTAGAGTAGTAAATTATCCCATAGATTGAGAGAAACTAATTAGTTATTTAAAACTAAAATAGTATATAGTTGTAATAAAAATATTAGGTGTTCGCGCGCTTATAAGGTGATACACACAAGCCGCCACTACCTTTAGCTTCATGTTAAAACTTCCATAAGGGCATTATCATCTTACTCTGCACATGAACAGTGGAACCTTACTCACAAATTGTATGTGCACACAATGATTCTGCTGCTAAACCACACTATCAATATGGTGACCATATTTTTTTTTTTTTACAAAAATCTGGACAAACAAATACAGTTTACATATTGTTAGGTATATGTTACAAAAAATTAAACAGGTTTAGAATAGATAAAAAAATTAATAGAGGGTATGGTGATATGAGTCCTCGTTGGTCGTCAATTATTGTGCTATGAATTTATATAGCAATGATGCCCCACGATTGGGAGCCAATTAGGAAGATATTGACTTATATATTGATATCAGACGCGTGATACAACGCCAATTAAAATGATACGGATTTATAATGAGATATGGCCCTGTGATTGAGCAGTATCTATAACAATATTGGGTTTTGCGATTATGACGACGCGAGCATGCCTTACTGCGCACTTACTTGCAGTTATGTGATTTGAGTCTATTTTATACTTATAATTAAGAAATTAGAAATACTTATGATGTTGCACACGTTTTATTTAACTGATTACACCGTCGGTGCTGAAATATAATAATAAATGGTATAAATTACGGATTGTTTTTCTACGATATTAGATGATCCGTGGTCCATGTAATGTGTAATATTATATTCTCTCTAATATATTTAATATACTCTGTGGATTTAAGTTACTGACACTGTGCATATTCATACGCACAAGCGGCTTATATATGACCTATCCCTTTGTCACCAGTGTTAAAACTAACTAATCGAAAATCTCCTAGCAACAGGTGTTATGAAAGATAGCTTTCTATTGGGTAGAGGTCGTCACATGTTTTTTTGGTAAACACTGCGGAGTTGATATTTGAAAGAAAAATAAGCTTTTATGGTCCAATACATTGACATTATTTCTGAAAAGCACGTTACTCTCCATGGATGAAGTATTAAAAATCCATCTTATATACAGTTTATCTAAGAATAATACACTTCAGCCATGACTTTATTTTATATATGAGAGAGGTTCAAAACAGTATCATTACAGTACCTCCATTTGCTTATATCTTAAAGAATTTAATGAATTTTGATACAAGCAAATTCCACACTGTGCAAGAACTACATCATATTTGACATTTGATAGTCTTCAAATTAAATATGAATAAATTTGTAAAGTGTAAGCTACGTAAATTTTGTAGGTGTATAAACATTTATTTAAAATTACTTGTATAACAATGTAACAGTTATGATATATTGTTTGTATGTTTTCACAATTTGTTGCTTTTATTTTTTATGTTCAGTCTTCTTTATGAATAAACGGAAAGAAAGAATTCTCTATTTTATTATTTATTTAATGTTTTATATTTATTTGCCTTATTTGCCTTATTACACTGAAAAATCGTCGCACTGTTCGTTGCACTGTTCTTAGAATAGTGATAACACAATATTTTTACAAAATTATTAATTACTTTGGTTGAGTAATTAACATTGTATTTGAGCTTAGGTAAAATTAGGTTAAGTTTAAATTTTATAAATCAAAATAGAATTTAATTGTATGAGCTGAAAATTTTTGAAAATTAATATAGTTATTAGCTGAAGTACCTCAAAGGACCTTAAATTCAAATTGAATTTTAAAATGATGAACTAAAATATAAATATTAAAATTATTTTTATAAAATGTTTAATTTAATAATTACTATCAATAAACCAATTATTACTATTAAAACTCAAATCTTTATATGGGTTGTGTTAATTATTCATTCAATCATTGTTCACTGACTTCTCTATGGTAAATTTTTTATACAACATAAATTTAAACATAAATTGACTTAATTAAACTGCCCTTAATAGATATAAAAATATTACATATTTTTAATTGATATCTTGAATTAATTTGAACAATGGGGTCACGTTTTCTCACAAATTTATATTTAATTTTTGATTGATTTGATTACTTTTATTTATAACTGTGACCACATTTATTTATTATCATATAACAGTTATTAATGACTTGCCATTAAGCAAGGTATACATATTTACATATTCAATCCATATTTATTGTTACTTATTTTAGCATTTATTTTTGTCATGTTTAGTTGTTGTTTGTTGTTAAAGAACCCTGGCTCATCACCCAAGGTCAAACTGCCCTTTTACTTTCGTTTAACTTCGCTAGTGACACAGCTGTTTGGTTTCATGGTCAATCTACCCTCTAACTTTCACTATCCCTCTATTTCTACATTTCGTAATGTCAACTGAAAATATACTACATTACCCTGACCTTATGGAATGTAAAATAGTTAAAATGTATAGAAAACAATTTTGAAATCATAAAGTATGCTTTAAATTAGCTTTAAATCATGTACATAATACCATAAAATATTTAAAAATAATTTTTCCCATTCTAATTGAATATTCACATTACTTTGCCATTAGTGAAAAAATGTATATCTTTTATCTATTGACCAGAACTTTTTTAATGTTGCCTAGTTACCTTAGGCACTTAAACTAAATGAATTTGTGTTTAAAAATCTACCTATTACAGTAGCCTAATTAGGTACAGCACCCTAATTAGCTCTCACTAACCTTGTTACTACATTAGTATTGGCTGCCATTTTACGCAATCACAGATTATCCTTTTAAACTTCTTTATAATCTCCTTAATATCAGCTGTCAATTTTAATTCAGATTTACCATTTGATACTGATTACATATATTGGTGGAAAACATAGGCCTGTCTTAATTTGCTACTGTCATCATTCATAGGCTGCCATATGCTAGCATTATGTTTGACAAAACCTGTTATCTGAGCCTTGGTGGTTCCTTGACTCACCAGTAATAAAAATTGTTTATAGCTTGCACATCGCTAAGTCCATGTCTGAATACACCTTAACTCCTCAACACTGCCAGACGCCCTCGGGCCATCTTAATTTGAAACTCATAACGACGCTTGAACAAAATGAATCATGGCTTGCACATCGCTAAGTCCATGTCTGAATAGACCTTAACTCCTATATAAAAAATGCTTTAAAACAAGACACAACTGGCTTCTCATGATTCCACTCACCTAAACTTTCTGTGATAATAAACTTAAGTGTATATATAAATCAACTTCTTTAGATATCTTAAATTTACTTTCAGCTCATCGGCTCACTTTGTGATAAGGTTAATGTCTTGGGCTCGCCCGAATTGCGCCAATTCTCTTAGCTCGGACCCGAATTGCGCCAAGAGCTTAAAAGTGCCCCCCCAGACCGGACCCGAATTGCGCCAATACCCCCCTTCCCAAGACAGGACCCGAATTGCGCCAACTCTGAACATAAACAAATATTAATGCTATGTCTGGCAGTAAGAAGGACACAAGTCAAAAAATATAAATCAAACAATATTATATCAAAGTGAAATTTCCGTTTTTAAAACATTGTCAATAATAGCTATATGTATGCTAAATAATAGTATAACAAACATAATATAAACAAGTCATACAAAGGAGTTTTGGAAGGACACACACTTCACTAAGCTTAATCTGTCTATTTCTCCATTCCTAAACTGTTTAAGTTTTTTTTCAATGAATGATTGTTTCAACTTAGACTTATTATCTGTCTTTTGCAGATTACCTTTTCTTACACTGTTGATTCGAATGTACGTGTCAGTTTGGACCGATTTTAAATTTTGTACGAAGACAAAAATGTTTGGGTGTGGAGAAGCACATGATGAATTAAATCTAGAATGGAAGCTCTCGCACGCATTTGTTGTCCTCCATAAGTCCGATGAGTCAGCTGCCCAAATGCGCGGCGGGAATGTCGCTTGCTCCATCTCATCTATATATGTTTCAGTTAGGTAATCTGCGAAGCTCGTCAGTTTTGTATCAGCTGGCTGGATGCTGATCAGATCGCAGAAAGCGTTTTCTACTTCTTCGGGCCTCAAGTAAGTGAGCCCAAAACAGTAGTGGAGCCATTTTCCCCCATCCAAGTTTTCGTCTTTGTACGTGTAAGCCAAACCGAGCTTTTGAATCTTTCTCCACCTAAAAGGAATCATAGTGGATGTTAATGATAAAAATATTAAAAGGAAGCAGGAAGGAAAAGAGGAACGTAGCATTCTTTGAATCATAGTCTGATTTAATACAGATCATAAATATATTTTACAAAATAGCATATCAGTGACCGTAGCTAAAAAAATGTGGCCGTAATCATATGTACAAAAATGTGATGACACCCACACAGACAGGAAAACATTTTCCTTTTTTTGGCTGGCATATGTTTAAAATGGCCAAGAATAACAAATAAAAAGTAGGCTTACGACAGAATCGCAGATACTTTATCATAGCGTATATTCACTTTTTAATTAATGGGTCAGCTGAGACAATATTATTCGACGATTTGATAATTACACTTATATGGATCTCTGTGTTAAAACCAAATAATAAATCATTTTATTTGGCTAATATTTTTAATTTGAGTGTTTTAAATTTGTTTACCATATGTTTGTTTTATTTTACTAAGCGCACAAGTTGCTAATGGTTTTTGAAAACTAGTCACCAAAAACTATCCTTTTTTTTAGCACCACGTCTTACTGCCCGTTCGGGCTATAGCCTATGTACTAATTACTCTAATGGGTTAG
This sequence comes from Timema monikensis, assembly GCA_902151445.1. Classification (NCBI taxonomy): domain Eukaryota; kingdom Metazoa; phylum Arthropoda; class Insecta; order Phasmatodea; family Timematidae; genus Timema; species Timema monikensis. The sequence continues at coordinate 279,535 of CABFVZ010000163.1, read as the reverse complement.
GGATTGGGAAGGTTGAATTTATAGGAAGTGCATCCGCATTTGCGTGGAGAGAAAGTGGGGAAACCATTTAGGATCAAACCACCTCAGTGCACCCGGCTGGGTTCGAACCCCAACCTCCCCGGTCTCGAGGGCCAGTCTAGTGCGAGAGTTGCGCCTTAGACCGTCCGGCCACCCGAGGGGGTAAAAAACTATCCTTGAAATAGTTTGTTTTACCCAAAACTAAGTAGGCCCCTCACAATGTTATTATTCATTATAAATGCACGCTGATTTTAAAAAAATCGTTAAAAATATTTTCAAAATATTTTGAGTTTTTGAAAACTAGTCATCTACTACCCTTAAAAGAACTTTGCCCCCTAAACCAAATAAACAGTATTAATTGTCATCTTAAATACACCCAAAATGTAGCCTATGTTTAAATCAAGATTGTTAAAGATATTTTTGAGAAATTTTAAATTATTTTCAAATTAATCATTAGTAAACTGCCCATAGTTCAATTATTTTCTGAAGATCGATTATACAGTTCTATTCATCATTTAGAAAAAACTCTCCAGATATACACTTTGAATAAAAAAAATTCAAGCCGATGATTGGGAGGTTGGGGATCGAATCCTGGTCGAGTGAACTGAAGGTGGTTTTTCCTAAATGATTTTCCACTCTCACTACATGCAAATTCGGATTCACTTTCTCTGCATTCTACCTATCTCATACCAAAGCCTATTAGCATAATTAGTACATAAGGAGGCCTATAACTCGAACAGGTAGTAAAACGCAGTTCTAAAAAATCTTCAAGAGTGAAAAATATAATAATCAAGTCACAAACTATATAACATTATTTATGTAAAGTTGTAAAATAAAATTGTTTTGCTTACCATGCTTGCGCTAAATGAAATCGACAGCCTACTATCCTGGTTTGTGGAAAAGTCGACACGATGCACTCGTGAATCGCTTGCTCGAAATCAATCACAATGTATAAAGGTTGAAGGTGAAGTTGTCTCTTCTCGCACTCCTCCTTTAGGATTCTCATAGCGTCAATGTAGCTCTGCTTTTTCTTGTTTTTAAGTAGGCAAAAGACTAGAGGTATGTATGACACTTCGAAATACCCATGTACAGTAAAAAGCTGAAGAAAATGTTTCGGTGCGTATTCAAAGGTTCCATCCATTAACACAATTTCATTCTGGCACAAATACTCAAGATTCGAGTCACAAGAAAATGTCACGATCCCCTTCTCTTTTTCGTTTCTCAACAAAAAGTTTTCGTCTTGAATAGTTTTTATTTCAATTGAATCTATGGCAAATTGAATTTCTTCGGAAGATTTAGGCAACTTTGGCAGTGTTTTTAGTTTAGTGTAGTTGATGTTATTCCTGATACATTTAATGTCCTTGCTGGTCAATGTTTTTATAGTTTCTTTCTGTGTCTGTACCTCTGTGTGGATTAAATTTGAAGGCCTTACTTCAATCTCATCAGCTTTCCTCTTAACTGCGTTGCTAATGGATCTTCTGTTCAACTCTTGATCTAGTAGTGGTTCGTGGTTGTGTTCGTTTTCAGTCCGCGAGAAAATGTTTCCACCATCAAGAGTAAATATTTTAGCCTTGCAGTCCTTTTTAGTGCATCTCCACCTCTCTTCCCTCATCAACTTAAATTGATTCACCTGTCGATACGTATAATTATAATAGACAATAAGAACTTTCCCTTTTTCACTATAAATCCTTTCCATATCAACAATTCTCGCTAATATTATCACAGTTCACACAAAACCCGAAAAAAAAATACACCGGGACAGTCACTGTTGTCGAGACAATTAATAAGTACTGGACAGGATGTCAATACTACTGTTACAAGTCTTGTTGGGGGCACTTAGGGCGTTTTTACATTCCTTTACTAAGGGGAGGAAAGACATGCCGGGGCGAGAGCTTGTTTGCGATGGTCTTTGTTTGTATCATCCCCCCTCCCTCCCTCGACCGATTACCTAAACTAACTTGGCACAATTCGGGTCCGGGATTAGTAAACAGTTTTTAATCCCTTAATAACTGGCGCAATTCGGGTCTGCCCAATGTCTTAACCAATATCTTATAGAGTTTAAAATTTTATTAATTAAATTTAAAATAACCCCCACATAAATATTAAGATTCGTATCTTAACTGTCACTCATAAAATTCACCATTGGTGAAATGATATATTTATTCTAATTTCCAAGATTTTCTACTAATTAAGTTTGATACTAATTACCTAACTAATTAGCCAAACCTCCAAAATTTGTTTAAAACTGAAAATTGCCATGTTGGCATAATTTTATCTTAACTTGAAATAATAATAATATACAATTTAAAAAATATTTCCTTAAAATCTGCTCACACTTAAATCTCTCCTCACGTGCTTTAACGCACCCTCCAATTGACAGATACTTTAGCAACCCCTCAGCTAACCTTCTATAGCATGCTTCCAAGGGATCATGCCCCCTCCTTTAAGCATATCTTCCTTCTATATTCTATGTGTTCTCCTATTTGATCTACAGAATTTTTTGTGATTGACTATGTTAAATCTAAATGATATCAATATAATCTGACGAAATATATATATTTAGCGTTAAAGATTTTATATTTGTTATACCGGGTTCGACTCTTACTCATTAACAAATCTTGTAATTTATTTTCTTCGTTGTCCTTTGGAGTAAACGTCTTTGAACTACTCTCATGCTTTTCAGACAATAGATGTTTACCAGTAAACTCAAAATGAGAAACGTGGGGGGGAGGGGGGGAAGGGGAGGAGCGTTGTAACAAATACGCCCTTATTTCTCTACAAAAGTATTAGTTCCACTTCGTTGAATTTGTTTTTGAATGTTTGCTTACAACTTCTATTTTAAATATTACTTGCCATGGCTAACGTTGGATTGAATATTACATATTATAAATATTTAGTTATATAGAAATTAGAGTTATCAAAATTGCAATTATGGTTACCTAATGATTATAGTTATCCTTATTTTTCCTGTTTTAAAGACTAAATTTTTTAAATTTAATTTACAGTTAATTTTTTATATTCAAACGATCCGAAATTTAAATTATTATGACTGCCTCCTGGATCGAAGACTTTTGTTTCGATCTTGGATTGGTTCTATCTCGGTTGGGATCGTGGTCTTTGGTTCGATCTCGAATTGGATCATGGTCTTTGATTCGATATCGGTTTGGATGGTTGTTTTTGGTTCTAATAGGTTGGTAGTATTGTGTAAGTTACCAACTTCCCCTAGATTTGTTATTTGATTTTATGCTACAAAATCTATTAATTTTTTATCCAATTTCTCTACCACCTCGGTGACAATCCCATAAATTTGTTTTGACATTAAATTTATATTCGTATCTTGTTGAGAGCCAAAATGCTAATTTTGCCTTATTGATTTCTTTTTCGAGGTTGTCTCGCACTACCTTAACATTAGTTTTGGTGTGTTCTACCTGAAGGTCTAGATACCCTACCTAAATTTTTACTTCCTTTAACCCTTAATTTGATTCTTGTTCTACTGTTTATATTTTATTTTTATTAGTTTGAATCTGTTCTATTAATTTGAATTGTCCCTATCTTAAATTTTCTTGTTTCTCAACTAAAGCCTTTTTTACTCTTTCTCCTTCAACTGTTTTTTTATCACATCATTTAAACGTACTGCCAAATCTTGATGAACGATTTCTAATAGGTCAAATTTTTGCTCTAAGTAACCAAATCTCTACTCACATGCCTCCTTGCTTTGTTCAATTTTAGTACTTAGTTCGTTATTGATTTTTCAAGCTATGCACATATTTTATGATTAGTTGCATCCATTTTCGCATATATTTTTTGATTAGTTTCTTGGCTAGTTTTTTCAAGTTTACTGAACAACAAACTCATATCCGATCTAAATCTAAACTCTTTGTGGGTTCTACCATTGTTCATTCCCTTATTATCTCTCGCAATTCCTAATCTATTATCAGCCTTTTAACAATAATTAAATTCCCTTGCGTATACTTTTCTACCTTATCTTTTCTCTCTTCATCTGCAATTGACTCTACACAGCCATAGTCCCTTTCTCTTAATTCTTCATCTGAGTTTTCTAATCCTAATTGATTATTTGGTCTATTTTCATATTTGGTCTCATCAAAGCAGCTATTGGTGTTACTGTCCCCTTTTGTGTTCGGATCCGCCTTCCTCCCTTCCAAAATTTACAAATGATTTTTAATATTAACAATATCTCTACTGTATTAAAGCAAAGTTTTATATTAAATTGAAAAAAAAAACTTATGTCTTGATTGATGAGGTCTTGTTAGTGTGCCGTGCGTGGAATGTCTGCTTGTTTCACCTCGGTACGATGTTCCTCGTTGGTGTGGAATTTACCGTGCCTTGTGTGAAACGTCTGCTTGTTTAACCTCTGTACGACGTTCCTCGTCGGTGTGCTTTGTGTCTCTCTCAGTCGATGGAGTCCCTTTCTAGTCTCGGGGATTCGAAGGTTTTGCGTCGTGGCTGGGCACCCATTATGGAGTTGTGCGTCCGCGATGGGCACCAATTATAGTTATGTGCGTCTTCGTTGGTCGTCAATTATGGTGCTATGAATTTATATACCAATGATGCCCCACGATTGGGAATTATGAAGATATTGAACTATATATTGATATTTGACCCACGATACGGCGCCAATTAAAATGATACGGATTTATAATGAGATATAGCCCTGTGATTGAGCATTATCTATAACGATATTGGGTTTTGCGATTATGACGACGCGAGCATGCCTTACTGCGCACTTGCTTGCAGTTATGTGATATGAGTCTATTTTATACTTATAATTATGAAATTAGAAAGACTTTTGATGTTGCATAGGTTTTATTTTACTGATTACACCGTCGGTGCTGAAATATAATAATAAATGATATAAATTACGGATTGTTTTTCTACGATATTACATGTTCCGTGTTCCATTTAAGTAGTATATGGTCTGGTATATCCCATTGGCAATGATCCAACATTTGACGTATGAGAGTATGTCGGTATTGTTAGTGACGTTTCAATGAAGTATGTCGTGTATAGAGTGATGTTTCAATTACGTATGTCAGGTATAGACCCGCTCTGAGCCAGCAACTGTAATAATGTCTTATGAGGCTATGGTCTAGCTAAAATATTGGTATGCTAGTGACGTTTCAATTGACGTCACCGTCACATTGACGTCACAGGATTAAGACGTCTTCAAATTTAATGAATTATTATTTGAGTGTGAGCATTAACCATCACTACTTGCCATGTTTTTTATTTGGAAAACCTGTATTTTATACATTGACGTCACAGGATTATGACATTTTCAAATTTATTGAATTATTATTAACCATCACTACTTGCCATGTTTTTTATTTGGATAAACTCTATAAAGGAGAAAACCTTTATTTTAGACATTGACGTCACAGACATTTTCAAATTTTTATTGAATTATTATTTTATGAGAGCATAAACCATCGTCATGTTTTATTTGGATATATTCTATAAAGAGAAAAACCTGTATTTTAATGTTGTATGGCTTTTACTACGAATATATAATATAAATGAGAGGGAAATATTACTAGAAATGAAAAAATAAGTACAAGTTTTTTCACATTTAATTATAATAAAAAAATATACATATTTCACAATTTATTATTGTTATCCATAAAAATACAAAGATCGTCATACAGTGACAGATAGTCAAAATATGGGATAGGATCGGATGGGTCTACAAACGATTTGGAGGCGAGGGTATTGTCTATGAACATCGATACATTAGGGTGATTTAGATATTTTACATGGCGTGTGATATATTTTTCAAGATTGTACAGAGTTTTTATTTCGTCCGTAGACAGGTAGATCTGAATGTTTTTTTTATCACTCAGACACAATTTCCACACGCCGAAAAGTTTTTTCACCACAATGATAAAGTCGTCCATGGTGGACTCGAAGTTTACACACGTCTGCACACACTCGGACCAAAACGGCATTTCTTTGACGAGAAAGTTCCATTGGGGGACGGTGAGTATTAGACGATTAGAACTCGATGAAAACATCACGTGAGCGTAAAAGTTGCGGTCAGGGAAGAGACCCACCGCCACGTGTTTGTTCTGTTTGTCGTTTAGGTAGAAAGTCTTGGTTAGCAACGAGGGTGATTCATCCTGCACCATATTACAGCTGCACGTCTTCATCGCTGTCTGCGTCTAGACTGATGACCTGTAATCAACAGTCGTCACAATTAAAGCTAGTATCGTGGTCGTCGTCGTCGTCGGTGATTGGACAAAATTTATACAATTTCTCGGCGCTGTGAAATCTGACGAATCGTGCCAAAGCGTTTGCATTTTTTAACGCGCACGGGGTGATGTCGTGACAAGGGGCGGTACACCCCCAACAATTAGAGTTGATCAAATCAACAAAGGGACATTTATAGTCCTCGCGTAGTGGGATGAATGTCCGGCCGGTGAGACGGGACAAGAAATTTCCTTTTTGTTTATTATATGCGTAAGGCACGACGGCTTTATCTAAATTTTGTTTTAGAATTGCATCCAATTTGGAGTAGCACAAGCCGGTGGTTTTATTGAATTGATAGCACGACGATTGTTTCTCGTCGATGAAAACTATGGCTAGCTCGGTGATCACCCACTCCTTTTTCGAGTTGACGATAAATGAAAAATCAAAGATGCCCGACATGATGTTCATCTGTCAGATAATTGAATACAAATGATTAAATAAAATTATAGTATACCTTTTATATCTAATGCTGGAACACACGTCTGGGCACCCCTGCTAGTACACCTTGGACACCGTCCAAAGCGACGTTTGAACAGCGTGACGGCTAGTCGGTCGTTCTTGCACAAGTTGCCGGTTGAGAACAGGTCTGTGAATCTCCTCAGGCTCCAGCCGGCGTCCTTGGCAGCGGCAAACAGACAGCAATAGTGGCCGCACACACCGGAGGCTATGGCTTGGAGTCGTTTGCGGTTGTACATCCATCGTGTCGAGTGTTTATTTAAGAATCTAGTCATCGCTAAGCTCGGTCGTCTGGCGTATGTATCAAAATACTCCCCAAATTTGGAAAAATATAGAACCACCCAATGGGAGCCGGGTTTAGTGTGAGGGTCTAGATTGACCACAAATAAGGCGGGACGAGTGAAATTTTGAGGTAATTTGTCCGAAGGAAATGTCCCTTTATAGATTGAAATTTTGCCCAGCAGTGTGTCTATTTGATGAGAATTCATGGTGTTAATAATTAATTTTCACCTCCCTATTAGAATCTATCGACACCGTCCCCTCGTACTCAGAGTAAAACAAACAGGTTATGGCGGTGTCAAGGTCTGTCTTGAACTGTAACTCAAATCTCACATTCCCCTCTGTCTGAAGGCTGGTGTGCGAGTCCTGTCCTGCGCTGTCGGGAGTTAAGTCGAAGGCCAACATAAAGTAACCTTTATTGAACATGTCTCGCGTGATTAAATGGCCGTTGTTTTGATGGTGTATGCCCAATCCCGAAAACAATGTGTCATAGGCGAGGGTGGACGTGCCGACGTTGTCAAAATTTATCAAAATGGGCAAATGTTTTTGGATTCCATTTACATATAGGACGAAACGATCAAGGTTTCTATGAATGAGTTGAAACGGATTCGTGTTCAAACTGCCCACAAACGCATCGTTTGACACCATTGTGAATAAAACAATTTTAGGGATAACCCCTTGAATAACATTGTTTAGACTCACAGACTTGGATCCTTTGGGTACGGTCACAGACTTGACGTCCACCCGATTGAGGTGGTATTGGGCCGGCTTTCGTAACAGTGTCTTTTCTATAGCGAGTGAAATAGTCGGCGACACTTCCACGTGTTTCACAAAGAGGGTGGCGTCTAAAATTTTCAACCGCAGGTCGGTATTTAAATTGTCCGCGTCTGTGAGCAGATAAAACTCTCTTTTGTTGCGAATAAGTTTAACGCGAAACGATACATTTTTCAATAGCAATTGTGAAATAATAAATATGTCTGCATGTAAACGTCCCACCAAGTCGACCGGATGTATTAACAAGTCTAATCTAGTGGCGAAGCCTTTGTTCTCTATGGATGCAGCGAGTTCACCGTTAGCGGCAGGGGTATCCAAAAACCACATGCTGTTCACCAGGTGGGTGAGGTGTTCCGTTGAGAGAGATATTGATTTGACTGAATAAAGAATTTAACAAGTTGTTGACGAATCCGATTTTATTGTCGGCCGCGACCGGTGTCCCGTCCCCTTTCAGTAGTTGAACACGAAGATATGTGATTGTGATGATACTGGTTCATGTTCTACCTCAGGGCCGCAATTTTTTAACCAGGAAGAAATTAATTACTTAGTAGGAGATTTGTGTCTTTTTAAAGAGTTGTCTGAACTACTAGGTTCAACATTAAAAGAAAAAATACTTGAGCACGGTACCAAAATAACATTTTATCGTAAAATGGAATATGACCTTTTACAATACTTCAGAGTTGAAAGTGGTTTAGTTTATTGTCGTGATGTGTCATGTTTGTTAAACGCAATGGGTGGGACAAGTTACGATTCAAATGAGTGCCACTTGTTTTTGGATAGTTATAAAAGTAGTCTCAAGTGTGTTTTGCTCCACAGTGAGAATTTGTATGGATCAATTCCTATTGGTCATTCAATCCATCTAAAGGAAAAATATGAAGATATTGAAAAAGTTTTAAAGTTACTCAAATATGGTGACCATAATTGGATCATCTGTGTAGATCTTAAAATAGTTTACTTTTTATTTGGCTAGCAAGGAAAGTACACTAAATATTCTGGTTTTGTGTGTCTCTTGTATATTCGGGCCATGGACAAACATAGGACTTAGATAAACTGGCCAATAAGAACATCTTTAAAAGTTGGATAAAAAGAGTAATAAACAAGTATTTAGTAGATCGAAAAAAAAAAATCTTTACTTCTCTCCACACCAAACTTATAAAATCTCGATGGCAGTAGAATGTCCGAGAGCCGGAAGCTGACTCAAATTACCTTTTACAATTTCTATTTGATCCTTCCAGAACAGGAAGTTATTATTTATTAAAAACCTTAAATTGTCATATTGACTCAACAGGTCCTACGTCATGCACTCTGACGACATTGACAATGGCTTTTAGCTTCTTAGAAGAAGAAGAGCTTTAAGCGCCACATAATATATTATAAAGTTCAAATAAAATTAAATATGTTTATAAAATTAGGATATTATTGTCAATGCTCTCACATATTCTTTAGGGGCAAGTCAGTAACATTACATGATTTATATTCTTCCGACATGTTTCAGTATAAAAATACCATAATCATGGACAGAGTCAAATGGATTAAAGACCCATGAAGAAAGCTTGAGAATTATGTTGTACGAGAATCTTGATAAATTACCGTTATATTAATGAATTTGTAAAAGACAATTAATAAACAAACAAACTTACAAATTATTATTATTATTATTATTATTATTATTATTAGCACCGCGTCTTACTACCCGTTCGGGTTATACACACTTACGCTAATGTGTAATGGTAGGGTGATTGTGAGATGAAATGAAGGACCTACAGTTTAACGTGGAATCCGAACCACAGTAGAGGCCTCGCATTCCCCACATTCACAAGATGTCTTGTCAGAGGTGAAGGAAGGGTTTGGTAATCAGATAAATCTGTGCCTGGACCGAGGATTGAACCCTGGCAGCCAGCACAGAAGTCTGACACCTTACCCCTAGACCGCCAGGTCACCAACTTACAAACAATGCTGTGCGGGATTAGATTCACTAGGCCTACTCTTAAACCGTTATAACAAAGTCTCTAATAAAACAATAGCTTTTAACTTGAAGTATTAGCCTGGTATTTATCTAATCAACACTGGAGAAAGACTCGCTAGTATTTTTTATTACACTTCACAAATTTTTTTGGAATACCACAAAAATCCTAAAACTTGAGGTTTAGCCTAGAGGGCAACACAACACAATCTTGGGGTTAAAAGATTTATTTTATAGTCTTGATACACTTAGATTTTCAAATAATGTATATTGATTACTGAGAAACACTCGCTATTTTTTTATCACATGCTTTCATGTTATATTAGATAAAAAATTATTCTAAGATCACTAAAAAAGTTTATTTTTAAGGATAGCACGCTCACACAGCGAATTAATATTCACAAAAGAACACTCAGATTACTAAATTACAGATTGTAAATATTCAACTATAAAATATATTGTTTGCTTCAACTTGTTGATTCATGCATGTGGTTTTATTGACTGTATTTTATACAATAATTCACTGTTATAATGTCTTTTAAAATTGTTAGATTTTGGTTATGAGAATAACTGTTTGGTTGGTTTTTTAGTTTTGAAGTTTTCTTTTGCTGTTTAATTCAAATTATTTGTTAAAAGCAAGAGAACGTTAAAAGTGGCCTTATATGCTGAAAACAAATATGGCCACTGGATAGAAGCTATGCTGCCTGTTGGTGACATAGAGGAACTTGTTGCAGGTTGGACGGCGAGTTTTAATAATACTCAGTGTTTATAAAATTTAAACTTTATATTATTTCACTAACATTTTGTATGTTTTCCCCTCTTTATTATCACAAACCATTTATTTATGTTAAAAATATGCGAGGGCAGTATGAAAAATATTAATGACTGAATATAATACCATTAAATGTAAAATTCCACGCTCTATTTAACCAGTAATTGTCACAAGAGTTAAACGAAAAACTAGAATGAATTTACTAGACTTTTTTTTCTTAAATATGATTATGGAAAATGAAATTATAATGTAATCTTTAGAGAAGTATTGTTAAAAATGATTTATAATATTTTTAGTGATAACTATAGTAATAATTAGCAAATAATAATTATTTCCAAATATGGTTACTTTCAGAAAATGTTGACATTACTGCTAGCTTCTGCTAGCTGTCATGTAAAACCAAAGAAGCCATGGGCGTACTTTATGTGATAGTGAGTGATACTATTCATGGTGTGTGAATATTAAAAACATAAATTCAAATGTGAATTTTCAAACTTTTACAATTCTGTAATGTATTTCCATGTAGGTTGGCTACCATGTGTGGTGACGTAATAAATTATCTGCTTCCCATCATGCCCCATCCTAAATGTCTATCGAGAATATTATCGATAGTGTTCCCGACCAAACCTCTCACTCAAGCAGTAACATTAATTCAAGTAAGTCGTGTTTTGATTCAAGCCGTCCTTACCATGATACGAATGTACCATATTGGCGACGAGGATAAAAAAAATACTGTGGTGTCACATATTCCTGGCTATTTGGAAGTCCAGCTTTAAAAGTGTATTGAATTAATTTAATTATAGAAATAATAAAAAGTTCTTAAATTGAAAACGTATGCACAACAGTCTTGAGGCAACTCCGAGAACATTTAGCGATTTTAATAACTTAGGGCGTGGTCTATAATGGCAGTCATAGGAAACATGAGTAGTTTCGACAGTAATGAAGAAAACTGGTCGTCATATGTGGAGCGATTCGAACTATTTGTCGAATGTAATAGTATAACTAATGAGAAGAAAGTAAGTACGCTACTGACAGTAGTAGGCGTGAAAACTTTTAATCTTTTACGAGATTTATGTACACCAAACAAGCCGTCAACAAAAAGCTATGTGGATCTAATTAAAATTATCCAAGAACACTTATATCCTAAACCATCGTTTATTGCCGAAAGGTATAAATTTAGTTTAAGATCACAGCATGAGCATGAAAGTGTATCAGATTATATCGCTAGCTTAAAACAAATGTCAAAGCATTGCGAGTTTAAAGAATCATTATCTGATTATTTACGGGATCGTCTTGTAAGTGGATTAAGAAGCAGTTCTATTAAGCAACGACTTCTAGCGGAGAGGCAGCTAGACTACGAGAAGGCAGTGCTGATTTCAACATCTTTGGAGGCAGCCGAGAAGGATGCAGCGTCACTAGCCTTTGGACATAACACCGGTGGAACAGCTGATCGTCAATCCCAAATTCTTCGAATGTCGAAAAAGGAAGAAAGAAAAGGCGGTACCAGAGAAGTTAGGTGTTATTGCTGTGGAAGAAACGGTCATTTAAAAAATGAATGCCATTATAAACAGTATGAATGCCGTGTATGTAAGAAGAAAGGTCATTTGCAAAAGGTGTGTCGATTGAAACAGTTGGGTAAGTCAAACAATTCTAATAGGGCTACTCATACGATTGCTAGCAAATCTCACAGAGACAGACAAAAGTATGACAGTAATAAACAACATTTTGTGGGGTTGGATGTGTTAAATGACTATAGTGATGAAAACATTGATGACAGTTCAAATTTATTTGGGTTATATAAAAATCAGCTTGGCGAGAAGCGTGAAAGAGTGGAACCTTTTAGAATAAATGTTCAGGTGGAAGGGAAAGAAATTCCGTTTGAAGTAGACACAGGTGCAGGGGTATCTGTAATCTCTGAAAAGTATTATCTGGATAAATTGAGTCACTTGAAATTGCATCCAACTGATTTAATCTTAAATTCATATATAAATGAACCAATCATTCCTGTGGGTGTTATAAATGTAAATGTTCAATACCAGGATTTGTCACACAAAATGGAATTATTTGTAATTAAACATGGAGCTAATCCATTACTAGGACGGGACTGGATTAAGGAACTAAAAGTACAATTATTGATTCCAGAAAACTTGCATAATGCAAATAGTGTAACGGCAGATAGGGCACAAACAGAAATGGTAACTAACCTGTTAAGGAAATTTCCAGAAGTTTTTAATAAAAAATTAGGTGATTATAAGGGTGAACCAGTTAGGTTAAATTTAAAAAAAGATGCTAAGCCAAAGTATTGCAAACCGAGATCAATTCCATTTGCACTTAAAGAAAAGGTAGAGCAGGAGTTAGAACGCTTAGTGCAAGAGGAGGTATTAACTCCGGTTTCTAATAGTGAATGGGGTACACCAATAGTCCCTGTACTTAAGAGAAATGGAAATATTAGAATATGTGGAGATTTTAAAGTGACCTTGAACTCTAATCTAGAACTAGAGAGACATCCTATTCCCAAAATAGAAGAGTTATTTGTCACTTTACAAAAGGGAGAAACCTTTAGTAAACTGGATCTAAGTCATGCTTATCAGCAGGTTAGGTTAGATGAAGAATCTAAGAAACTTTGTGTGATAAGCACGCACAAGGGTTTATTTAAGTATAACAGAATTCCTTATGGGATTTCTCCAGCACCAAATTTGTTCCAAAAATTAATGGAAAAAACATTACAGGGGTTGAAAGGAGTAATTGTATTTTTGGATGACATTTTGGTTACTGGTAGGGACATGCAGGAACATTGCGACAGGCTCAAAGAGGTATGTAAACGTTTACGTGACAAGGGTCTCACAGTAAGTAAAAATAAGTGTAAGTTTTTTTCTAAGAGTTTAGAGTATTTAGGGTTTGTAATAGACAAAGATGGGTTAAAAACAGCCAAAGACAAAATTGCGGCTATATTAGATACACCAAAGCCAGAGAATGTTAAACAACTGAAGGGATTTCTAGGGCTAGTCAATTACTATGGAAAGTTTGTTCCAAACTTATCCACGATACTTTGTCCTATGTATCGGTTGTTGAGAAAAAACAGAGATTTTAATTTTGACAAAGCATGCATGAAATCTTTTTCAATAATTAAAGAAAGATTAGTGTCAGCAGAGGTGTTAGCTCACTATAATCCCAAATTACCTTTAAAATTAGCATGTGATGCGTCAGGCTATGGTCTTGGTAGTGTACTGTCACAAGTGCAGAGTGATGGAAGTGAACGTCCAATAGCCTATGCTTCCCGCACACTATCTAAAGCTGAGCAGGGATATTCACAGATTGACAAGGAAGCTTTAAGCCTTGTTTTTGGTGTAAAGAAATTTAATCAATACCTGTGGGGGAGGAAATTTATACTATGTACAGATCATAAACCTTTATTAAGCATATTTGGGGAGAAAAAAGGGTTGCCAGCTTTTGCAGCTAGTAGATTACAAAGATATGCTCTTTTCTTATCAGGATATGATTTTGATATTTGCTATGTCAAATCAGAAAATCATGGTAATGCTGATGGATTATCCAGGTGGCCATTAGTTAACTCTGACAATGATGAATTAGAAAATGATAGTTGTATTGGTACTTATTTACAATGTTTTGAAATTAGTGGGATACCTATAAAATGTGAGGATATAAAGAGAGAAGTACAAAAAGACCCTGAATTTGTTAAACTTACAGGTTATGTGAAGTTTGGTTGGCCTTATGATTATGATAAGGAATTGACAACGTATTTTCATAGGAAAAATGAATTAACATTAGAGCAAGGAATACTGATGTGGGGGTATAGAGTAATTGTACCAGAGAAATTTCGTAGACATTTGTTAGAGGAATTACATTCAAGTCATCTTGGAATAGTTAAAATGAAAACTTTAGCTAGATCTTATATTTGGTGGCCTAATATTGATCAGGACATTGAACAGATGGTCAAAAATTGTGCACCCTGTCTATGGGAAAGACAAAATCCATCAAAGAGTATGTTACATGTTTGGAATTATCCAAATAAACCATGGTCTAGATTACATATAGATTTTATGGGTCCATTCAAATCTAAGATGTATCTTGTTATCATAGATGCATATACTAAATGGTTGGAAGTGTTAGAGGTATCGTCAACAGCAGCAAGTCAAACTATTGCTCATTTAAGGCAGATCTTTGCAAGGTTTGGTTTACCAGAACACATTGTAAGTGACAATGGACCACCATTTACATCACATGAATTCAAGTTTTTTTTTAATGCAAATGGTATTAAACATACTTTAACACCTCCATACCATCCTCAAAGTAACGGCCTAGCCGAAAATGCAGTAAAATTTGTAAAAAATAAATTGATGATTGCTATTCATGAAAAAAGAAATCTGGAAGTAGCTTTAAGTAGATTTCTGTGTGATTATCGGAACTCGGTACATAGTACAACAAATGAAACCCCATCAAAATTGATGTTTAATAGACAGCTTAGAACTAGGCTAGATTTGCTACGTTCTAATGTGAATGAAAATGTAGAGCAAAATCAGAGAAAACAGGTTAAATATGCAAAGGGATGTAAAACTCGGGAACTAGTTCCAAACCAACGGGTACTAGTCAGAGATTATCGAGGAAAGAATAAATGGATTGAAGGGGTTGTTGTATCACAATTGAGTCCAGTAGCCTATTTAGTCAGATTAGGGGCAGTAACATGGAAACGCCATATTGATCAATTAATTAGTTTACAGTCTTCGCCTGAAACTAGAGTAGAGGAGATTGAACCTAGTGTTAGAGAGCCATATCCCTCAGAACTAGATCCCAAACCTAATAGGGAAGGTTTGACATCTCCTAAGGCATCCAGGGGTGAGAATCATTCTCCATTCGTCCCCAGGGTTGAAGCACATGAAAAGGGCAGTAGTCCAGAATCACACCCACCTCAGAGGATTGAAATCTCACCAGAAGTAAAGGAGCCCAGGTATCCAACTAGGTGTAGGAAACCTGTAGTTAAATTAAATTTGTAAATAGTAAAAAAATATATATTTCACTAAGACCATTAAAAACTATGAGCAAATATTATATTCTGTATTTTTGTATAAAAAAGGGTTTAAAATGTAAATTATTTCCTCATGAGTATTGGAATCATAGTCATGCATTGTATTCTTATCTTATGTATATTTAGGTATTTTGAAATATCTGTATTCAAGCAATTGTAAGGGAGGAATGTAATGTATTTCCATGTAGGTTGGCTACCATGTGTGGTGACGTAATAAATTATCTGCTTCCCATCATGCCCCATCCTAAATGTCTATCGAGAATATTATCGATAGTGTTCCCGACCAAACCTCTCACTCAAGCAGTAACATTAATTCAAGCAAGTCGTGTTTGATTCAAGCCGTCCTTACCATGATACGAATGTACCAAATTCAAAAATAAAATAAAGAGTCCTAGAGTTGTTTGAAATACCAAACTATTTGTATCAATTTATTTTTGTGATAAAGTTTATCATCTAAACAATAAGGGGGATAGAAATGAGGGGTATGCTTTCTAAAGACCTTTCCGTTGCACCTAGTCAAGATTCAAACACCTCCAGGCCACAACCTCCTTTTCGAGAAGCACACACGCTCTAAGCTTGTTCTGGTGGTGAAATACCAGTGTCGGTTAGATCAGAGGTCTTTAACCCACAGGTCAATTGCAGTCCTAACAGTTTTTGCGGCTGGCAAATGAAAATTATAGGGTTGAGTCAATGCCAATAACCGGCCTGATTTATTGACCAATAATGGCACAATCAGCCAAGGATAGTCATTTTTTTATCATACAGATATTTTATGCGGATAATTAAAAAACTATAGATATATTTTAAATTCTCAAGTCATGAAAATATAATTCATAGGTCAAACAAAAATATTTTAATACAGTCTCTTGCATGTAAACACAAATTCTTTAATTCTGTGTTAGATATTTTATTTTATAATAAACCGCAAAACCAACATTCTAAGCCAAATAAACCATTTAATTTTATTTACCCTAAGGCTTATTTCAAACTATGAAATACTTGATAAATATATATATATATATATATATATTAGAGATAAAGATTTCTTCAAGTAACAAAGTTAAACACTATTAAAAACAATATTAGGTTGGCCAGTACTTGGACAAAACAGCATCAATTACTTAGATTTAAACATTTCAAAAACCAAGTCTACCTTTGAATACAAAAGTTATAGGAAACCAACCCATAAATCCCACATCTGATAAATTAGCAACTTTCAAAAGCCTGGTTTATATACTACTTCATTACCACTTTCCAAAAAGAATTATAAAAATGAACTTAACATCACCAAATTGCCACCAAAAATGGGTATTCTCACTAATATATAAAATTCTTCAGAAACAAAAATCTCAAATAAGGAAAAGATCCCACTTTACAAATATTTCTGACAACCCTAACCAACCTAAATGGATAAAATTCAACTATAAAGGCCTTGAAACCAATAAAATCACTAAGATTTTACAAAAACATAATATTAAGATAGCTTTCGGAACCAACAACACAATCAAAAAACATCTACCCAACTCCAATCTAAACACCCAAAATATTTACAACAAAAGTGGAATTTATAAACTAACCTGTGATTGTAACACTGCATATATTAGCTAAACTGGGAGGCACTTTCTAAATGCTATTATGAGCACATTAGTGACTTCAAATATAATAGATCCAAATCAAAATTTGCTGAACACTTAAAAATCTCAGGTCATCAACCAACTCCCATCAACCAATGCATGAAACTTCTCCTACCTTTCTCAAAGGTTGAAAATGAACATTGCTGAAAATCTCCACATTTACAATGTCACTTTTCATCACAATATTATCCTTAATGAACAAACAAAATTTGAAAATCAATCCCTTATCAACACAATCAAGAACCTTCCACAACATGCAGAAATTAAAAACTCAAATTATACCCCGACCCACCAAAAAACCCTGCCCTCCTACAATCGTAGTTGAGACGTGCTCGGGCCAGCGTTGTGAAGATGATTCGATAGCACTCACCAACTGACAGACTAGCAACATCTCGAGCATCAATACTCAACTTTCCCTAACTTTTATGTTGGCCACATGATCTCTTCTGGAAAATTCATCATAAAGGTTATAAATTAACAAATTATTGGACAGAATTTATTGCACTGTGTTAACAACGGGAACAACATCTCAACCCCAATATGAGGGTAAGCTTGATAGTTTGATTTTGTTCATAGTAAACAGTAATTTAGTAAATTTCTCGTTCCACCATTCCATTCTACTATTAATTATTTCTATGTCAGTTTTTTAGTTAGTGTCTTTACTTCACTCAATTTTAGTAGAGCCTCCATTTTTTTTTTATACAATTTGTACAACTCAATACTTAATATTTCGCATTGGCTTTGTTTCAGACCTGAGGATGGCATAATTCGCCGAAACATGCTGTCACGTCACCCAGCATAGAGGCGTAACAAGTTTTAAGGAGTGGAATCAAAACAACAGATAAGGAACGTCTCTCTAATTCAATCTTTCAAGTAAAATTATAATTAGCATTTTCCAAAGTAACAATTTTCGTCTACACTTCTTTTATAACACCCAATATCATATATACAAACAACTTATATTATCCAACATATCATAACTGTATTGATTGATCTGGATGACACATCTGCTACTACAACAATTCTGTAATTAACTCTTTCGATTGTTAACACAAGCATTTTAAACTCTTAACCCAGATAACAAGTACTAAATAATACTATAATCACCTATTTTAACTTTGTGGACTATGTTATTAGATATATTTTAATTTTAATATGTTTCATATGTAATTATCTCATCTGCAATTCTATGTGAATGTTTCACAAACTAAGTACCTGCCAAATTGCTAATTTACTATCAATCATCTTTTAGTAATCCTATTAATTGTTAATAAATGTGTAAATAATCCTTGTTAACTTTTACTTAGGTTGGTATTAAATTGATCATTCATGTAATTAGTTAGTTTTGTTCCTCAATCTTGTATTAACGGCGCCATTCCAGTCATTGATTATTTACAATTCTCTAATTTTCAGTAAATTCTCCATTGTATTTTTTATTGCTTTATAGGATCTTACTCAATTACAGTTTTACCTATTTATAAAATCAATTTGCTCTAACAATTTCTTAGGTGATTCATAGGAAGATGGTTATGTATTTGTAAGTGATTTAATTCCTGACTTAATCATTTTTTCTTATCTTTGAATAATTAATTCTTTGTTATCACCATCAATTCATATTGTTAATTGACTTATTATTTAAATTCTTTTTCTTGATCTAACAATCTAATCTCCTTATATTCATAACTTATATTGTTTAATTGACTAAAGAAATGTATCAATCAATCAATCAATCAATTGTTGTTCTAGCAAGTCTGTTCCTTATAATACTAAACTATATTTTGTTTACATAGCCGAGACTTACTCACACAGGAAAAACCAAGAATACGTCCAAGATAACATATAATTATTGTGCTATTGCATACTCTAGTGGCTAGCTGCAATGAATTGTGTTCAGTAAACAGGTGTTTTTCTTTTCTTCGTGGTGTGTGATGTTGGCTGCATGTCGATTACTGAGCGCCCCAAGATCTGCCTGCTCAATTGATTGCTCCCCCAAGATCCAATTACTGCGGTTGTAAATAGTTTAGTTATTTTGTCATTTAACTGAATATTAATATATTGATCATTTAATTGAGAATTAATAATATATAAAACAGCAAACATAAAACTTTCCACTAGCTGGAAATACTTTTATTTGTAATTCAATAAAAAATACCTATAAATGCCTTTAGTTGTATTTTTTTTTTTCTTTTGTCTGCTTAATTTCAAAACTATTTACATGATCTGACTAGGCAACATTAATTTATCTCGTTATTAATATTCTGAAAATTGAAAAATGACACCTGGACACGGGAATCGAACCCGGGACCTTTGGCTTAGTATGCCACTGTTCTTACCACTGAGCTATCCAGGATTCGTCCCGTGCCCATTATATATATATAATTGTCCAATGGCTGCAAAATTGCCACCTACCAAGTCGATAATGGCTGCGTGGTCTGATGGCTGTGATCTTGTGTATCACGTGTTTATAAAGCTGACGACCTCCGCACGTCCATCTTAGACTCTGCCTTAAACTATGAGTGAAGAATGACCATGGGCACGGGACGAATCCTGGATAGCTCAGTGGTAAGAGCAGTGGCGTACTAAGCCGAAGGTCCCGGGTTTGATTCCCGTGTCCAGGTGTCATTTTTCAATTTTCAGAATATATCGGAGATATATAGTTCCGGCTATTGTTTCACTCGTTATTAATAGTTATAATATATGTGCAATTTTTGTTTTGTTTTATCATAGACATGTTTTATTTCCACTATATTGTATTGTTACTGTACACTTTTGTAACATTGCAAAAAAAAAACTAAATTGGCATCAGTTACCGGCAATATCAATATCGATAATATCTGCAAAAGTGCTTATCGATCCAGCCCTAGAAAAATATAAAATTATTTCAAGAGAAATAATTACCAATACAGATATATATTTGGTTAATCAACTACTAAAATAAATATTTATTTTATTTACATATTTTATGTTATTTTATCAATAAATTTTGCTTTTTGATCTAAGCAAAGTATTATGGGTTTATACAAATGTACTTTGAACCGGCAAATGGCAACTCTAGTAGACAGACAGATCACGCTACCTCCTGCTATGAAACAATAGAGAACATACTTCATGATAAATCCAAATCCCTAATGTTAGTATAAGAATGAGCTGGTACAAATGTTTTAACAAGTATTCAATCCTAATATTGTGGGTAGACTATTGCGGCCCGCGAGCAAACAAGGGATGGAAACTTTGGCCCTTGGACATAAAAAGCTTGAAGACCCCTGTGGCAGATGTATTTACAAGTAGATTAGCATTTACAAACATTACTTTGTCACCACACTAGAATCAACTCATTATTTATATCACCTAAATTAAATATGGGACTTTGGGCCTAAGCACCCACACATTAAACTAAAACTTCCAGGTTTGATTCCCATGTTTCGGTGTCATCTTTTCAACACATTAAATATATAAAATGAGTTTTACCCAGCAATGCTATCATCAAATTAATAAATGCTGCAAGACTGTTCAGTGTGATGCTTCTGTTGCATCATATATTACATAGAACATGACAGTGTACCGACTCATCTGAATGACAACAGTTGATAGTCTCGACCCTTGAATGCATTTGTATTAGGGCTTTTCTTGTGTATTTAGACAATAAAAACAAAGTGTTGATTTATATGGTTTTAAGTTGTATTTTAATCAAATATGTAATATCAATAACATTAAAATGCACTAAGCAAAATAGAATCTGTTATTAAATAAATATGATCATTGTAGAGAAATATAGCCCGAATTAAAGCCAAAACACTAACACATATTTTCTGAGTAGGATGCAATTAAAGCAGTGAAATATTGAGGTTTATGTGTTAAGTGGTTTTGCTATTATTTGTGCTTTATTTCTCTACAATTCTATCATATTTATTTAGTTAAATTATACTACATAATTTATAAAGCAGATAATTTACTGTGTAACTTAAGAGTCTGAGGGAGATAAATTGTTCGTATTGAAAATATAAGGTAATCTGTAGGAAGGAATATTTTAATAACTATGATATCAATTCACTAAAGGATTTTTATTAATTTTCAAAAAGAGGAGTGGCAATAGTGATAAACATTGAAGTAGTGAAAAGTGTTACTAAAGTGATTGTTATAATGATTGATTAAAATTTGTGAAATTTAATGGCGAACTAGTGGATATTTTGATACTAAAAGTGTACATGCCAACAAATGACCACAAACTCGCCTCAGTGGCGAAGTTGGCTAGCGCGCTAGTTTCGTGTTAGCTAGACTGCTGAGAACAGGGAGATTGAGGTTTGAATCACGGTCGAGTGAACTAGGGGTTGGTTTTCCTAAATGGTTTTCCACTCTACCTTCATGCAAATGCAGGTTCACTTCCTCTAAACTCAACCTTCCCAATTCCTAATCCATTAGCGTAATTAGTACTTAACCGTATAGCCCGTACAGGTGGTAAGACGCGGTGCTATATATACCAAAAAAACTGACCACAATTATGTTGAGTTAGAAGAAAACTATAATGAAATTGAAGAAAGATTGGGGCAGAAGATCATAGAAACACATGGGCTGGGGAAGAGAAACACCAAAGTGCAGATGCTCATCAAATTCTGCCTGCGAAATGAGCTGGTGCTGACAAACACCTGGTTCAAGAAACGGAAAACAAAACTATACACATGGAAGAGCACAGTAGATATCGGCAGGCACCAACTAGATAATATCCTTGTTACACAGCGGTTCAATAATCGAGTGAAGAATATGAAGACATTGCCAGGATCCAACATCGATTCGGACCACAACCTGCTGGTGGCATACATTGAAACAAGACTATAGACGCTCAGGAAAATGAGCAAGAAAAAACCAAGGTGGGACTTAGAAAAATTAATAAGTGATAATGACATTGTGAGAAATTTAATAGAGCAAAAGCTAAACAAGGCAACAGAAGAGAGTTAAAGTGTGGAAGGAGTGCAATAGTGTTAATATTTTTTTGGAGGTGTTGAATGACAATGTTGGAAAATAAGACTGCACGAAAAACTTGGCTAACAAAAGAGGTGCTTCAGAAAATGGAAGAAAAAAGGAAATGGAAAGTCAACAAAGAATATATAAGGCTAAACAACAAGTTAAGAAGAGAAACAGGAAAAGTGAGGAAATACTATAAAAAGAAGAAATGCTATGAGATTTTATTGGATTGCAAAGGGAAGGACAGTGTGACCTCATGTACCAGAAAGAAAAGGAAATAGGAGGAATTGAAAACAAATGTGTGTGAACAATAGGAATATAAGGCCCCACAGCTCAAATAGTGATGGATCTTAAAGAAGTTCTTAGAGTTTGGAAACAAAATATAAAAAAAAACTGACATGGAAAATCGACCAGAGAAACCAGAGACAGGGTAAAGGAAGATGAAAAAGGACCCAATATTTGATTGAATTTGAGCCTCGGCCTCATCTTAAAGAGTGAGGGTTTTTGCTAATGTTAATTTTGTACAGGTCCTATAATTAATAGTAAAATTACTTTTAAAGTGGTATTTGTCCCATTGTATAGAGCTTGGCTCGCCTGGTTCTGCAACTACTCTTGGGTCTCGCCAGAAATGTTTGAAAATTCTTGCATTCTAGAAATGACACATACCTCAAGTT
Source organism: Timema monikensis (assembly GCA_902151445.1). NCBI lineage: Eukaryota > Metazoa > Arthropoda > Insecta > Phasmatodea > Timematidae > Timema > Timema monikensis. The sequence continues at coordinate 256,698 of CABFVZ010000163.1, read as the reverse complement.
AATGTAAACTATTAGTTGTTTATATTTAATATAAGAAATCATCTTTTGTGACTCATGTTGGCTGTTCCTTCCCTCTCATTCCTTGTCAGTTACGTTGGTCTTGAAACTCCCCCCATCATTTCATCAAAAAGACATTCACATGTTTTAAATAACTAGAGCTCAGAGGTACTGTGGCAGACTTGCTAACAAAGAAGCTATTCATAATTTATTTTTCGATGAATTTTAAACAAAGTAATAACAATAATTTTATAGTATATTCAAATGTTTTATTATGTTTCAATGAATCTTAAAATAAATAATTTAAATAATTGTACAGTATTTTGAAATGTTTTATTAAATATTCACTCTCCAGTGAACTTAATAACATACCTTCTGTTAAAGTGCGGCAGAAGGGAGTGAAAATACTTTTACAGTTTTTATAGAATAAACATTTTTCGGCAAAAATAAACAAATATTTCTCCAGTAAAAACATAGAGTTTAGTTTTCTGCACATGCTAATAAAGAGAAAAAATTTGAAAAAATTACAGGACACCCTTGACAGATAGATATTCAAGATCTGTTAATATTAGCATGTGCAGAAAACTAAACTTATGTTGCTATTGGAGAAATATTAGATTTATTTTGGCCAAAAAAATGTATTGCTATAAAAACTGTACAATTACTTGCGCTCCCTTCTGCCTCTTAAGGTTATAGTAATTATAAATTTTATTTCAAACTACATCTCATTTTTATTGTCATTTTGAAAAGCACTTTTGATGTAAGATTATCTTCACTGAAATTTATTGGTTTGGCTAGCATTTTCCCTCCCCAAGGAAAACCTTCCAGAGTGAATCAAAAATTTTGAGCTCTGATGTTTAACAGTTTTCTAGTATTGGAACATGATTTGTTACTAAGAGATCCTTTGATTCAGATAAAGAGTTTATTTACTCTTGGTTAATATTTTCTAAAGTGGAGCTAATATTATCGGTTTCATCGGTAGACACATTTTTTTCCATAGAACTAACATTATGGATTTCCAAGATGCCTTCGTCTATAATACTTGCACAAGTTTTTTCCACATTTAAAACATTCTCTATGGGCATGGGGTTAATATTAACACCGCTACAAAAGTCAATTTCCATACTAATGTAATCACGAATGGTTTTAGATAGGTTTTTGTCAACAATAGTCTCAGATGGTTTGACAAACATGTTTTCCATATTTTGAACAACATTAATATCAGGATGATTATTTGTCTTATTGGTATTCACATCATGTTCCATAATAGTGACATTTTTAGTTTCTGGAGCATTTTCACTTCTAAAAGTAATAGATGGTTTGGTAAACATATTTGCCATGCCATTATTAGGGCTAGGAAAAGTAACTTCATCAGTAAACACATCGATTTCCATACTGGTGGCATGATTGGTCAACTGTTCGTCATTAGCATTTGCAGATGATTTAGATTGTACTTTTTCAATATCTGAAATATATTTTAGAGTAGACATATTATGTGTGACATTATCTACATGAGATATATTATTTTGCTTCGACATTTGACTTAAACTAAGATTAGTATTCAGATCAATAATTTCATCATCCTCAAAGTTTACACAGTTTGTCTTTTCTCCTCCATTTGAAATATCAAAACATTCCATAGTTGAAACTGAAGAATTCTCACCCTTAATCACTTGTTTATGGTTTATATTGTCCAATTCTGAATTTTTACTTTCATCCTGCTGAACCTTGAGCCTTGCAAGTCGCCTCTCTTCAGCCATTAATCTGTTCCTTAGCATTCGTTCTTTCTGCTCTGTTGTTAAAATCTGTACAAACAATAGCAATGTCAAGAAACTAGAAAGAAGTATACAAAATACACTAAATATATTTATAGCTTGAGTTTGGTAGAAAATGTAAATGTTTAAGTTTAATGCTTACTTCATTTGACATACAGTAGCCCCATGGCTTCTTTGGTGCTGACTGACAGCTCACAGCTGACTTCTGACAGTCAACATTTAGGTATATACCTAAATTTTGACTGTCAGAAGTGACATCTGCTAAACACATGTTTTTACAGATTACATGGTTTGGCGTAGGGATACATAATTTGGTCTGGTAACTTTTCAAAGCCGTCAGCTTGCTGCTGTGAGCTGCCAGTCAACACCAAAGAAGCCACGGGGCTACTGTAGTTTTATATATATATGGAAACCCTCTTCTCAGTTTATGAGGTAACTGTATTATATTTGGAAGAAGGTACAAGTAAGGTGAAGAGAAACATATAAAAGGCACAAACACGCTGTGGCTTTCACAATGAAGAGAACACATTTCACACTTTACATTGCTGCCATTGGACAAAGAGGCCATAGCGGCCTCTTGAAGAAAATAGATTCCTTCTACACGCTCCTATCATTCCTTTCAATTTTTCTTTTTATCCCTTTTGTGTTTTTTGTTTCCTATTTCAGGATGTTGTGTTGCAGGTTTCACACTCCCTCCCTCCTGATGAGTTCTGATAGAATGAAACCTAGTTCGGAGGATTGTGTGGTAGCGACAGATTTTTTTCAAGAGGCAACCATTAACTCTTTGTCCAATGGCTGCAATGTAAAGTGTGAACTGTGTTCTTCTTTTAATATGGATGTTTCATAGTTATTAAAGCTCACAAAGCAACATCAGAAGTTTCCAAAACTTTACACACTTCTATTAATTCCTAACAGTTATCGCTTTTAGCTAAGGATGGACGAGAATGACATTTTTACTGTGGAATGGAAGCATAAATAATAAATATGATGCTTTAGAATATCTTTAGATTAAAAATACTTATTGATTTTTAAAATAGTATAAAGTAAAGACTTGTAGAAGCTATCATTATTAAATGTAAAAAAAAAATTAAAATTCTAGTATAAAAATATAGTAATATAGATATGGGTGTGCGAATAGAATTTGTTAACAAATCAAATTGTTTTAAATTGAAAAGCAAATGTAAGCAGGTATCCCAAACAGGCAGTAGGACGGGGGGAAAAAATAATAATATAAAAACCTAGCAAAATTTCAAATGAATATTGAATAATTAGTTTTATTAAGCTAATTAATTTTGAAAATGGTGTTTTATATTTAACTATTGTTGGCAGAATACTAGAATTACTAAAAACCATAAATTTTTTTACATCTCTTAAAATATGTTATTTAGGTTTGATTGAAACCTCTTAAATGTTCTTTAATTGAACCCTCTTTCTTCTCTAATTTCTCACTAACAACAGACATACTGATATCATTGTACCTCCCTCTCCACACACATTGAAATCCAGCCCCTTCCCCCTCAGTTTACAATAAAACAAAGAAGACGACTGTCTATAAAAGATAATAACAGTGATAAGTTAGTAGCAACTGCCATAACATGAAGCAAGCTTAGTTTCCCACTTGAAAATTTTCAGGAAGTATTCAATCCCGCTCAAATGGATAAACTTCCAAGCATTCTTGATCCCAGCCACCCCTATTTTTAACCAAATATAAATCATTACTTATTTTTGCAATATTATATTATGCATAGTAGGCATATGACAACTTTATTATTAGTAGTAGAGTACAATTTTTGGTAAAGTTGAAAAATTGTGTTAATTTAGCATGAAAAAACATGGATATATATGATGTAATATTATTATAATAAAAATAATAATAATAATAATAATAATAATAATAGACATTATACTTTGAATTATGAATGAAAAAGTTTTTGGTAATAATAATTAATAATATCCTATTATGACATATATAATACAAGAATTGAGTTAACAAATATCTAAGAAGTTTAAACCATATTAAAAATGGTGGACTTTTGAGTCTAATTTCATTAAAACATTGATATGATAAGATGATGTAAACATGCATATATTACTTGTCTTGTGTTGTATTGGGTACTTAACAGAATTATTTATGAATTTTTTTTATAAAGAAATGAAAAAAGATAGGTAAAAATTGAATTCTTTCCTTAACTGAGTCGAGTCCCCTGTTCCTTGGATATTGCTGCAATCCCTGCAACGATTTGAGCTTCTACGTGTTTCGATGATGCAATGGCATCATCAGGTCTAATGAAAAAAGAACAACACCAAATCAAATTATGACTGAACCACACTGCATTAGCCAATGTGATATAACCTGAAAGTTTAATGAAGGTTCATAAGTGTAATATCAAGAGTTAATGATAATGAAATAGCATATTTACCAGAGTTAAAAGATGTGTGGTTGAGTGTTCCAAGTTGTTTGAGAGAGGAAACTAAGTTGAAATTAAAATTAACGTGTATATATATAAAGTGAGAAGAATTATTCTAGAATGATTGAATTACTTTGTTGTTTTAGAATAATTCTTCTCACTTTATATATACACGTTAATTTTAATTATTCTAGAATGATTGAATTACTTTGTTGTTTTAGAATAATTCTTCTCACTTTATATATACACGTTAATTTTAATTATTCTAGAGTGATTGAATTACTTTGTTGTTTTAGATTCAAAAATGAGGTGGCCCAATGGCTAGATAATTTTATAATAAAGGAAATTATAAAAAAGGGTACTAACTGAAATATAAATAAAATCCTTTTATAAAAGGATAAATAAACTACTAAGAATAAATTTGATGAAGAAATTTGATGACATCATGATGTCACAGCACTCTACACTAACATCCCTCATGTGCATGGAATGTCAGCAATGGAGCATTACTTAGACCGCAGACCTCCTGGTTCCAAACCTACCACTTCTTTTCTGGTGGAGATGGCTAGGATGATCCTTCAATTTAACAAGTTCCGTTTTCTAGACAAACACTACCTGCAGATTAAGGGCACAGCTATGGGTACACGCATGGCTCCTTCATATGCAAATCTTTACATGAGACTACTAGAAGAACGCTTTCTACATTCTCAGCCCATCAAACCATATCTATGGCTTCGCTACATCGACGACATTTTCATGATCTGGCCTCACTCCGAAGAATCCTTGGACGTCTTTCTAGATAATCTCAACAATTGCAGCCCCCTAAACTTCACCCACAATAAATCACATCATAGTCTTACCTTCCTTGATGTGAATCTGTTCCTTGAAAATAACCAAATTCGTACCACTGTACATATAAAACCCACCAATCACCAACAATACCTCCACTACCATAGCAGCCATC
>CABFVZ010000163.1:102957-250213 GCA_902151445.1 Timema monikensis | reverse complement strand
TCTAAAACAACAAAGTAATTCAATCACTCTAGAATAATTAAAATTAACGTGTATATATAAAGTGAGAAGAATTATTCTAAAACAACAAAGTAATTCAATCATTCTAGAATAATTAAAATTAACGTGTATATATAAAGTGAGAAGAATTATTCTAAAACAACAAAGTAATTCAATCATTCTAGAATAATTCTTCTCACTTTATATATATACACGTTAATTTTAATTTCAACTTAGTTTCCTCTCTCAAACAACTTGGAACACTCAACCACACATCTTTTAACTCTGGTAAATATGCTATTTCATTATCATTAACTCTTGATATTACACTTATGAACCTTCATTAAACTTTCAGGTTATATCACATTGGCTAATTCAGTGTGGTTCAGTCATAATTTGATTTGGTGTTGTTCTTTTTTCATTAGACCTGATGATGCAGTTGCATTATCGAAACACGTAGAAGCTCAAATCGTTGCAGGGATTGCAGCCATATCCAAGGAACAGGGGACTCGACTCAGTTAAGGAAAGAATTCAATTTTTACCTATCTTTTTTCATTTCTTTATAAAAAAAAATTTATAAATAATTCTGTTTAGTACCTAATACAACACAAGACAAGTAATATATCCAAGAACAATTTGTCAACTTAACCAAAAATTGAACTCTACTACTAATAATCTTATTCGTTCCTTATTAACTATTAAAATGTTTTTCAAAGACATATGACAACTGTTACAGAACCAAAACTGGTAAGAAAGCAAACATTTGTCTGACTTAGCCCCAAGTTGTGGTATTTTTAGTTTTTGAAAACATACCACTGGTTGCTGCAACACATGCTGAGATGCAACTGGAGGTTGAGGAGTTTGCCTAGCTCTCATCTCCAATAACTGCTGACTGAGCAACTCATCAAATGCATCTACTGGAGGTTGCAAATCATTGTTGGTAAACATTTCAGTATTAATATTATTGTCATCGTCGATCAAATTCACGGGTTCTTCAGATGTTTCCAAACCCATTCGAATTTTCTTCACATAGGTCTGAAATATATAATCAAATATTAAGTACTTATTTGTGGGGTACATTTTTAAAACTTCCATCCTATTGTTTTCTTCATTTTAAAATACAATTAAAATATTTAGGAATGGTATGTTCAGTGGCGTCACCAAGAGGTTGCAGGAGAGGCGGACCGAACAGGCTGACACCATTAGAGGGGAAGACACCAAAATTATGTTGATAAATGTGTGTGCAGTGTTTCAACAAAATGCTATTATTTTTAAAAATATCAACGTAGTTAGTTATAGCCACAAAAATATTTTTTGTAAGCCCAACTTCCATGTATTGTATCAATATATCTACATGGCTAAACTCTTATGCTAATTTACCTTTTGAACCAAATACATTTGCACTTTGGTCAGACCTGTCATTATTATCCAATTGCAATGATGTGCTACAAGCAAGCTTTGGTGTTTTCGTTGTTGCTGGTTTTTTATTTATTTTTTATGTCAAATTTTCTGATATTTTAGCTACAATAAAGTGGTAATTAGTTTTGAAAACCTATATAATTCCGAAGTAATAATTAAAGGTAAAAGAGGAAAATTAAAAAAGGCTTTTACTCAAATGCTACTAATTTTATAATTCAATGTAGGAAGATTTTCAAAACAATTATGTTAGCAGTAGGTTATTCATATCTAAAAAATATTACCTTTAAGCAAAAAATTGATAATAAACTTAAATGTATTACAATTATTGATGATATAACTCTTTGATAACCAAAGAGAAACAAACAGTTTAAAACAGTAGTGGGAAATTTTATGTTTCTCTATACAAGTTTGTAAATATAACTTACCGGTGTATGTTAAATTAAGTGTTTTTTTAATCTTGGCCCTTTTAAAAAATTTGGCCTTTAAAAACATCATTGTCTTCTAATCTGTATCAATTTTAATAAGATTTTCAGGGTTTAAGATTTAATTATAATTTCAAAATATAGTGACACCTTAAAATTTACATTTGATAGAACTAACATATCAACCAATAGATTGACATTGTACATTTTCCTTTTTTTCTTCTTCAGATATTGATAATTTGTCTTATTTTTATTCCATCATGTCACAAGGATTAAGTAAATCAAAAAGGCCAAGTGGATACCAGCACAGGAAAACAAAAGTGACAAGAAATAAATCACTCAAAACACTAGCTGGATCCATGCTTCAATATGTCAAAAGATGGCGATGAAGAGGGCCTTCAACAGACCCTGCTCGTCACTCCAATTGATAAAACTGATTCTTATTTTGCTAGCATGTATTATGCACCAGAACAAGAAGTGTAAATGGCAGAATATGAAGCATAAGAGTGTTGAAAGTGACAGGCTATGATATTGTAAATGAGATGAGTGGCATTAAGGAGAAAGATTTGCAAACTGTATGATATGTTTTCTTTTTGGGAGATACCAGTTTCAGGTCATTTTCTGGTTGAAATTATCAGGAAGTGCTTCTTTCCAAAACAGAAATAAAGGGGCGGAAAGCTTCTGATCTTAGTTCTGACATTATTGAAAATCCGGAAAGTGATGGACTGGACATGATGATGTTCCATACTCAATGTTACGACTATACTGCCACTATGACTGGAATCCATGGAGGTGCACAAGCCAGTCTTATGGGAAATAACAAGAAAGCTATTTTTAATGAATGTGTGTGGACCATTCTCTTAACTTGTGCAGTCAGCAAGACTCTTTTGCTGAAAATGCAACATGTATGACCTTTATTGGAACTATTGAGACAATGTTTTCTTTCTTTGCTGCTTCCACTCCTCAATACGATGTGTTGATTTGACCATACGGGAGTCTGTGAAAAGGCTATCAACAACACCATGGAGTACTCATTATACTGCAGCTAGGCCAGTTAAAAAAAAGTTTGATAAGCTTGGTGGTGATTTGAAGTTATTTGTGATTTACATGAGAATTTGGACACAAGAGGTGTTGCACATTGTCTTTTGCCAGATGTCTGTTATTTCATTTTTCTGTGTTGCCTGTACATCTGGTGTGATATACTTCAGAAAATTAATTTTACACAGCCATACCTGCAGACTAAGGACTTCTATCTATAAGGTGGTGACAGAGCTAGCGGCACTAAGACTTTTTCTGCAGAGTGAGCGCAGTTACCTAGTGGAGTAGGATATTGAACAGGGGCTTTTAAAATCAGGTGAATATGGAAATGCAGTAGAGATAATAGGAGGTTCAAGAAGAGGATGGTGGGGGAGAATGCAAGCAAAGCTGGACTCACCCTGCAAAAACAAAATAAGAAAGCAGTTATTGAGTTCATTGATTGCTTTCATTCTAGCTCTAGATAAGATTAAGAGCCATCAAAGAATTAGCAGACATGTTTGAGGTTGTTCAAATGAACAGTTTCATATTTGCCACTGAAGAAAAGTTATAGGTTTCTATTCCAAAATTGACCAATTTCTACAATGACATATCCAAGTGTATGCTTTTAATAGAAATACCAAGGTGAAGAAGGCACTTGAAAGCAGCATAGATGGATGTGGAATAAGCCAAGATTAAGGTGAATGGCCCTTTTCATTTGGCGTAGAAATGCAGAGCTGTGGGAAAAAAAAGTTTTCTTCAAGAATTTTTATTGTTTTGCAATTTTTTTTTCAGAAACAGTTTGGTCAAGAATAGAAGCATGTTGATTAAGTAATACTTTTTATATACACATCTTTATAATTTTAACAGTGATACAATATCGATAAAATTGACATTTTTCAATAGAAAACTGCCGGTTGCATAACAAAATAAGAAAATGTAACAAAAGATAAACATCAATACATTACCTTTAAAAAGGTGTTGAAAATATCAACATAAAAATTTCACTCATTCTCGATAGAACTTATTTCCAAACTTATGATTTTCCCGCAAAACCTATCCGGTAGCTAACGCCATCTACAGTTTCCGTGATCCATATGTTCTTGTTGACGCGAATGGATACTTTGGTCGGCCACATAACAGACTGGCACTAGCAGATGAATGAACATGGCCGCCATTCCTTCTAAAGTGATGGCTCTCTTGAGGCACTGAGAGAGTGTTTTTTACACTGATACCTGTGAGGTATTGTTTATTTATTGGTGTTATTGTAATTTGAGAAGAATGGCAAGAAAAGGAAGTACAAGACTGTTGGGGCAAAAAGAAAGAAATTTAAGGGAAGAAACACTTGAAAAATGGATGTTAGCTCAAAGCTATGTAATTTATTTCAGCATCACGTCTTACTACTCGTTCTGGTTGTACACCAAAGTCATGTAATAAATAGTAGTAGTAATAATAATAATAATAGCTAAAATAGTAGTTTTAGACTTTTGTACCATAGTCAAATTATAAAAAAGGGTACTAACTGAAATATAAATAAAATCCTTTTATAACGTGATATAATTGTTCTGACATACATTTTTCAAGTATAATCTTGTTTGTTACATAGGCTTTCACGGCCATTTTCTTGATTACAAAGTTCTGGCTTGAGCCGCTTGGATCATTTGATCATTTCGGGAGAACTATAATAATCTAGCTATATAATATATAGAAGGCAAAGCCCATTGACTGACTGACTGACTCATCACCGCAACCCCCACAAACCCCTGGACCACGAAACTTGGAATTTTGTGTGAAGGTTTCTTTTAGACTGTATGCAAGAGATAAGACGGGGTTTTGCGAAATTAGACCGCTGAGGCGTGAAAATAGGGGGTTAAAGTTTTCAAATCAACTTATGTATCTTTTGAATCAACATACATGGAAAATTGAAATTTAAAATGAAGGTTCCTACCACGGGTAGTATTCACTAATCAGGAAACAAAGTGTTTTTTTTGCATAAAAGACTGTTTTTGTGAATTTATTATTGGCCAACACCGTGGGGAGATAGTTCTCAATAGAAAAACATCCCATTCTTAACCTTGTTCTTTCCAAATTTTGGAGTTTCATCCTGCTTCAAAGACCCCCAAACCCGGCTGAAAATTTCCAGGCCAAGGAGGGCAGTGTAAAAGATGGAAAACACATTTGGCACTCGCCTGCCCAAACGGAGGGTCATAAAAATAATCGGTTTATATCATTATGATCAAGGGGTGAACTCCTAGCTTTCGGACTAGATGGATTTTTTTCTGGGGATGCTCTTGTCCCCTTTAAAATTATATTACAACATATAGTAAAGATTAATAGATTACTTCTTCATTGAAAATTCTCATATTGCTTGACCTCATCATTTTAGTTGTCCGGATTAGATTTTTTTTTAATAAATAAAGGGGTTTCTGCCCCCCCATGTTATAACTTCTCAACACAATATCATAAAAATTTAATTTATTTGGTAAAATACTTTTTGTTAGGCACCCCGTCGATCGTCTAAATGTTTGNGGGGGGGGGGGGGGGCTTAGGCCCCAGGGCATAACTACCCTGATAAAATTGATGCAGTCGTTAGTTATTTCTTCCATGAAAATACTCGTATTTCTTGACCGTCATAATATTAATTTTCGGATTAGATTTTTAAGTAAATAAGGGGTTTCTGCCCCCCAATCTTAACCTATCACAAAAAACTCATAAAAATATTTTTTTCAGTAAAATATTTTTTACTAGGCACCCTTTTGATTTGAGTGTTTGATGCTAAAATTCAAATTTTTGGGGCTGAAATCCCATTCTAAAATTGGTGCATCATTTATTTAAATTAGAATTTAATTATAGCACTGCGTCTTACTTCCCGTTTGGGTTATATGCCTAAGTACTAATTACTCTAATGCGTTGGGAATTGGGAAGGTTGAATTTAGTGAAAGTGAACCCACATTTGTGTGGGAGTGTGTAAAATCATTTAAGAAAAACCAACCCAAGTTCACCCAATTGAGATTTAAATCATAATCTCCCCGTCCTCGGCAGTCTAGCTGAACAAGAAACTAGTGCATTAGCTAACTATGCCACTGAAGTGGGTCAGAAGTTATTTCATCATGAAATTCCTTTGGGTTCCTGCTGCATCCATAACGCTTGCCCCGTCAGCATCCACCCGCAATATATCACGAGCAATTAATCTGATCTTTTCTATAATTTTAATTTTTCAAATTTCACTCCATAAAGACCTCTAAGGGGTGAAAAGGGTGGTTTAAAGGTCTAAAATTAATTATGTATTTTTTGAACCAAAGAGCATAAAACATTGAAATTTTACATTCTGGGACCCTTCTACAATTTCGCTAAACCTTTTTGAGGATTATTAAAATTTAATTCCCTAAGAAGGTGACGAGGTGCCGAAATGGGCGGTAAAATTCATATCCTGCAAAATCAATGAAAGTTTATATTTGATATTTTTTCAGGCCGCAAGTATCCGATATAAAGAGGTGAAATTCTATTCCCAAGAATGTGAGATGGGGGTTGGAATATTTTTAGAACTATAATCGTATCTTCCGAACTGCTTGTGCCGGAAATATGAAACTGTGCAGGAAGGTTCTTTTAAGTAATAGGTAAGAATTTGGGATTTTCTAAATTCAATACCTAAGGGTACTAAACGGTTAGGGGGTACATTTTTGGACCTCTAGAAGGTGAAAGGGGGAGGTGAGTAGACGAAGGTTGAAACATTTTTAGAGGAATAACCGCATCTTCTAATCCACTTGGGCTGGAAGGGCGAAACTTGGCAAGGTAGTTATTTTAGTTAACGGGCGAAACAAAAAATTTGGAAATTTTCAAAATTCATCCCCTAAGAGAGGTAATAGCAGAGGGGGTGTTCTTTCCATATATTATAAATCACTTGACTTATAAATATGTTACTTTGTAGGGTGAAAGTAATTTAGGGAATTTTCAAACACAATACCCTAAGGGATAGGAAGAGGGAAACGGATGTTTTTCCGTATCATAAAAACCCCTTGATCTATATCTTCCCCAGTCCCCTCTTATAAGAGGTTGAAATGGGGAGGGGTTGGATTTTAAAAGGTTTCTTGCTATTTGCAACCTCTTTGTTGTGAAATAAAAAGTTTGTCCTCATTTATGTTAAAACTGTTTTCACTTCAAATAAAGTTTTTATTGTGTAACCTTACATTGTAAGCCCTGCTCTTTGAAATCTACGTGATTGTTGTTTATTAATCTTCTAGCTTTGGAATGAGAAAGTGTTTTGCGTATTTCTGTTATCTTAGGTGGATAATATAGGTTATAGGAGACAATACAATGACCAACTTCTTGCAATTTCCATAGTTTGTGATGAGAGATTTACTGATACAAAGACCGGCTGCTTGCTATTGCCATGATTTGTGATTACGGATTTCCAATATTTTAAAATTATTACTATTATTATTATAATTACTATCATCACCGCTTCTTACTACCCGTTCGAGATATATGCACTTACACTAATGTGTGTAATGTTAGGGTGATTGGTAGATGAAATGGAGGACCTACAGTTTAACGTGGAATCAGAACCACACATTCACAAGTTGTGATCAATACACGTCTTGTCAGAGGTGAAGGGAGGGTTTGGCAATCAGATAAATCTGTGCCGGGACCGAGGATTGAACCCCAAACCTCCAGGAAAGAAGTCTGACACCTTACCCCGAGACCGCCAGGTCACCCTTAAAATTATTTCCCGCTTCGAAGGCCACATGGTCTAACTCTAAGGTGTCACTCTCGCAAAGTGGCTGTCAGTGACAGGGAGATCAGAGTTTGATCCCGGTCGGGTGCACCAAGGGTGGTTTTATACTAAATGGTTTTATAGTCGCTCTCCCCATGGGTACGGGTGCACTTTCTCTTAATTTAACCTTACCAATTCCAAACACAGTGGTGTAATTAGTAAATAAGCGTACAACCTGTACAAGTAGTAAGAGGCGGTGCTTAAATAAACAGAAAAAGCATAGTTTATGCATTTAGAATATATTTGGACTGGCCCTCTCCCAGCAAATTTTTAAAATGTTATGCCTCTATAAATTATTTGGAGTGGTCACATTTTGGAAAATTAAATGTCTTTAGAAGTTATTTAGAGTTTGATGAAAGTCTATCTTTCAATTTCATATTCAATAATATCAGAAGGTGGAAAATAAATATATAAGAAGGGATACTTATTCCAAGAGGGGCAATAACCCCTTACACGCCACACCCCGGTTCTGTTGGCATTATTTTTAGGGTGGTTCTACCACAACCTTCGAAACTATACTTTTTAAAGGCTATTTAGAGTAGTTTTCCCTCTGAATTATTTCGAAATTTTGTGCTGCAAGAAAATTTTTGGTTTATTATTACTACAAGAAATTCTTGATAAATGATAAAAAAAATATGATAAAAATAATAATAATAATTAATAGACAGCGATCTAAGGTGCCAAGGGTCAACGAACTTTGGAAATAAACATTCTGTGTAAAATGTGGTCATTGGCGAGATGAAAAATATTTCCAGGCGAAAAACACTTGAAATAGCTTCGAAATAGCTTCTAAAGGCATCTAAATACATGGTCTGAATTATTTCAAAATTTTGTGCTGCAAGAAAATTTTTGGTTTAATATTACTACAAGAAATTCTTGATAAGTGATAAAAAAATTATGATAAAAATAATAATAATTAATAGACTGCGATCTAAGGTGCCAAGGGTCAACGAACTTTGGAAATAAACATTCTGTGTAAAATGTGGTTATTGGCGAGATGCAAAATATTTCCAGGCGAAAAACACTTGAAATAGCTTCTAAAGGCATCTAAATACACGGGATAAGCAAGACCCCTTGAAATAGCTTTTAGGGTATTCATTGCTTTTAGAAGTTATTTTAAATAGTCCACACCAGATTTTAAAAATAATGAATACCCTAAAAGCTATTTCAAGGGGTCTTGCTTATCCCGTGTATTTAGATGCCTTTAGAAGCTATTTCAAGTGTTTTTCGCCTGGAAATATTTTGCATCTCGCCAATGACCACATTTTACACAGAATGTTTATTTCCAAAGTTCGTTGACCCTTGGCACCTTAGATCGCTGTCTATTAATTATTATTATAATTATTAATTATTATTATTATTTTTATCATAATTTTTTTATCATTTATTTTTTATAGTTTATTTCATTATCATTTATTTTTTATAGTTTATTTCATTATCATTATTATTATTATTATTATTATTACTATAACTATTATTATCACCACGTCTTACTACCCGTTCGGGTTACACGCACTTACGCTAATGTGTGATGGTAGGGTGATTATGAGATGAAATGGAGGAACTACAGTTTTAACGTGGAATCCGAACCACGGTGGAGGCCTGGCATTCCCCACATTCACAAGTTGTGGTTAATACACATCTTGTCAGAGGTGAAGGAAGAGTTTGGTAATCAGATAAATCTATGGCGGGACCAAGGATTGAACCCCAGCCGCCAGCACAAGGCAACTTAGAATGTATGAGTGTATGTGTGTGTGTGTGTGTGTGTGTGTGTGTGTGTGTATACACACACACAAATTTAAGCTTTTGATCAATACAAAGCTTAAAAAAAGTTTTATATATTAAAAAATATTACATATTAAGTCTAGTACACATTGGATGATAATCGCCATATACACACTGATCGCTGATGTTTCCTGACAATGTGTATCTTGATACACAGAAACATCGCCTGAGTGTCTTGGTGGTAAAAGATTAAAGAATGGAAGAAAAAATACACACATTTTACTAGATTTATTTTGATACGGTATGAATAAAGCTTTTTTTACAGTTGTATTAGTTATATTATTTAGGCACTAAATCAGTTGAGTGTTAATTACTACAATCTTGAATAATATTAATTATCTTCACTGGAATAATTGAAGTATGAACTACTTCTAAACAAAAAAAAAACTAAAGTCAGCTCGGTGAAAAACTCTGCAAGAAATATAAAAGCCAGTACTTTGGTTTAGTTTACTTGGATAGTAAAATCCCAGTACAATTCAAGCTGAGTGGCAGGCTATCATAAATCGGACCCTTGTCAAGGAAGTTTGTTGTGTTCCCTAAACTTGGTACTATATTTTGAAAGATTCCGACCTCAACTTACACTGTTGTAGTTTGGCTGTGAAGCCACGCCTTTCACCCTCCCGCCCACCATCCCACAAAATAGGTTTTAGATTTGCACTCAACAGGGCCAAGGGCTTTTAAGTAATCTGTATTAGATGTTTTGACATTCATAACTGAATGAGACTTCATAGAATCTCTCCTATAACTTTCATTAAGCTGAAACTTAATAAGAAATATTTACGATCTACCATGGGACAATCAAGGCTTTCCAATCTTGTGATATTATCATTTGAAAGTGAGTTGGAGAAAGACATTGATTTAGATGAAGTGATTCACAAGTTTGCAGCTTTGAAGGCCATGAAAGGAAAGTTCTGATTTAGTTGAGATGTTCATAAAGTGCTGAAATAGTTGTGTATTTGTTCCCATTTTTGTTTTTATTTGGGAGTATATTTCCATATTAAATTGTCAACTATTTCTATATTATTTGGGCTATTATTGATTATGCAAACCTAATCCATAAATTTATCTCATGTAACGGTGAAGTTTAATGTTAAAGTTAACATAATTTTGCTGTAATTCTAAATGTTTTTACTTCGAATTATATTTTCACTCTAACCATATGAAGCTATGTAAATACATATACATTTGGACTGTGCATATGATATTGTAATTTAAAGGTGTAATTTTAATGTTGCAATTTGTTTATGTCAATACTATTGCCATTACATTCAGTGATATACGGAAATTGAAATTTATAAATAACATTATTACAAACAGCCTTCCTTACTAGGGATTCTATATGGTCTGGTTCAAAAGGAGGTCCACGGGGGTGACACCATCCCTAATGAAACCACTGGGTACGTTCACCACCAAAATTATTGACTTATTCTAAAGGGTAGAGATAATCAGTCTAGCTTAGAGTTGTTATTATTATTATTATTAGTATAAAGAGTGATCCTAACCATGTTCCTTCTTGGGCCTCCTGGACCTGTTTAGGTTATATGGATATAATTACTCTGTGGGGTAAGGATGAGAAAGGAAGCATTTTAGAGGTAATACATCCACATTTGAATGGAAGGAAGGTGGAAACCATTTAGGAAAAAACACCCACATTAGACTCGACCAGGATTATAACCTCAACATCAGCATCAGCAGGCCTATCTAATGGTGTTACTTTGTACGTGAACAAATGAAGAGATTTTTTTTAAGAAAACAAAATTACCAGACACTTACCTGCAAAGGTTTCTTGTGACCCAGTTTCTCGATCTTCTCCAAACAGTCATCAAATTGAAAGCGAGGATATAAACGATGAGCCCAATGTTTCATTTGATCCATTACTCTGTCCAGGTCATGCTTCTCATAGCCTTTACCGTGAAACTTGAAGTCCTTAAACACATTTTCCAACGTTGCTATTCCACGAGAACCCTTCAGTCTGTAATACCAGAACATTGCAAGTGTGATTAAATAGGCTGAAACTGAACGAAAGCTTAATTTAAAGCAGACACATAGTTTTTAATTAAATACGGGCTCACCAAAACTATCAAGCCTTTGAGGATGTTCAAAATGTTTAAATTTTCAGTAGGAATTTTTAGAGCTAAGGTGTTTTTGGGAAGGTATTTAGTGTCATCTTGACTTCTATGGGTACGTATGAAAATAGGCATTTTTAGAGTTATGTTGGTTTGTGGTTATTCTACAGTGGAGGGTGAAAACGAGAATGAGCTCAATGAAGTCTTGTATGCATGTGAACAGGGTGTCTAATTGTTGTAGATGAATGTGTGAAAAAGACAAACATCTATACTTATAAAATAACATGTCCTGACTGACTGACTGATTCATCATCGCCGAGCGCAAACTATCAAGGCTACAAGCATGAAATTCGGACTGTATATTCATTTTGTTATGTAGGCACCCACTAAGAAAGGATTTTAGAAAATTCCACCCCAAAGGGGTCAAAATAGGGGATGATAATATGTATGATAATATGTATGAAAGTCCGTCATTTTGAAAGTTACATAAACAAAATTTTGTATTTCGGTTATTGACGTAAAACAAATAAATACGTGTTTCAGGAATTTTGGAAATTTTATTTAATAAGGGATGAAAAAGGGGGTGAAAGTTTGTATCGGACTTGCATTATTTTTGATCTGAGGTCAAGTTATGGTCATCAACGTAACGTAATATTTTAAATTAATCTGTAAATACATATGTATATTTTCGTATTTGTATATAATCAACTTCCACGCGAGCAAAGCCGCGGGCAACAGCTATCTAGTTTAAGAATAAAAGAGCATGTATGACTTGATGTATGGGTGTTGTTTAAGCGAAGGGAGTATGCAAGGATAGGGAAGTGTGGATAAAGTTAGTGAGGATTGATTAAGTATGGAGTTGTTTTTGGAGCTTTATGCACAGTTTTTGCCTACCCCGTAAGGAAACAGCATGATTAGATTGTTGTTGTTGTTATAGCCCAGGGAGTTGGTGGCTGGATGAGGGGTTCGTTTTAGAGATTAGTGAATGGGTGATGAAGAGGGAGGGGAGGAGAGGAAAGGAAGGTGGTGGTGGAAATTATTGGGTGTGTTGGGAGTTTTTGAGGTGGGTTGGTTCTCTTCTTCGTCGGATGAGTCCTGTTTAGTAATTTCGGCAAAAAGTCCCAGTTCATCTGGTTCCGGGGATTGAGCTGGAAGGGCGTTTCCAAGGGTCTGAGGGTTGGCTGGAGTTGAGGGAGGGTGGCCTGGTATATTGGGGAAGGGGGCGTGTGGAGTCTATTAGTGGAGGTGGGAATAGAGAATTATGTGTGGAGGAATAGCTGGTGTCTGATGACTAGAGCCTGGATTTTTATGTAGTATTAACCTGCAAAATGTGTATCAAAATGTGTAATAAAATATGTAATAATGTGGAAATGTGTAACATTGATCAAACCTTATTCACCCTGGATAATAAATACATATATTATTGTAGTAAATGTAATTCTTTAGCTGCAAATTTCTTAAGGAAATAATGTAAGTTATTACACCCACATAAAGTTAAATCTTTTAGCTAGTTGTATTGCATTATTAATTTGTTTTACACCAAGAAATTTCCCACTAATAAATATACTTCAAATAAATGGCATTATATAATCAATTTTAGAAACCATACAAATACTACAGTGCATGTCCAAATGAGGATTCAGGATTAGCACATTTCCTGTTTAGATGCACAGTGAATTACAAGATGCTTTTCAATATTCTCTGAACTTAATGTTTGTCTTCTATCAGATAAAATGTTTTTATATAAGGAGAAGCTTCTTTTTACATCACAAGAAGTCATGAGAGCTTAATTAAATAAAGGAATTTTTCCTACAGAAATTCTTTTAGGTGGATCAACAACTTTACCACTTTGCACTTTGAGCACACACACACACACACACATTTAAAGTACCCCAGGTTATTGTTCAACACAACCTGGAATTTAGCTTTAACTTTTATTCCTATATCCCCTGGCACGACACAAATTTTCTGTTACATTTTCCATTAAATTCAATGATTTTTGGAGAGAGATTCCCGATGATTCTAACTGCCTGATGGCACTTGGAAACCAGCCAAAGTTGATTTTGATATAAGCATAAGAAGAATCCACTTTCGAGTCTTGAAAGGCATCCTGAGATTCACGTACAGAAATGGCTGATTCTTATTGGAACATATTCACTACTGAATGGACTTCTTTGTAATGATCACGCTAAAAGTTCACTGCTTCTACCCACATATCCCACCTTGTAAAGGCACTTGTGGGAAATTAATTCTGTAAACTTGAATTATTTGCTGTGCTTTCATAAATACTATTTTAGATGTCGATATCAGCTTATTTACATTAGGAAAGTTATTTCTTCTTCAGCAATAAGCTGTAATGCATGGGCCAAACAAGTGAAATGAATCAGGTTTGGGTAGAAGACTTTGAGAGCCATTGCAGCTTTTATCACGTAAGCGGCGGTGTCTGAGTACTTGACAAACACCTTCTCCTCGCAAACACCCTTCGGCCATAGCACTTTCAGTCCATCATTGACGAACCTTGTGATCGTATTGTGACTCATTTGATCTAGCACCTTTTAGTAGATCAGAAATGGTTTTGATGGGGCTTCAGAATCCAGTTACGCTTCTATGAGACAATCAGTCATAAAAGATTCATGCATTTTTATCAATGAATGTATCTTCACTGAGAGCAAAGATGGCACTGGTGCAATTTTCACACGCGCGCGCACACACACACACACACACACACACACTCACTCACTAAAGAGAATTACCACGACACTAATAATACAATAGCTCTAGCTTTAAATAAGGTATTGCATGGGAAATGAAACCATGCAGGATGTCACCAATGCTAAATTAATTCTCATAGCAACAAGAGTCATGATTTATTGAAAGTTACATAATCAGCGGTATTGATGTATTTCTAATTTCAATGAGTATTTCAAACAATAATACAAACAGCACCTTTCAATTGTTTTAGTGCTGTTTAATAAAGTTTAACAACTTTTGTAGAAGAAAACTTTTTTTTATAAGCATAGCAATTGATCACACTGTTTTGTTCACTGCTCTGAAAGTTTAGTAGTTTATAGTCGTATTGTTTATGTTTTGTGGATTTCGGAAGCTAACAGTGAGTCCCAGAACACACCACCAAAGAGTTCACGTGGAAGGCCAAAGAAGGCTGCACTTCTACAGAGGGAATACCAACTACACCAGTTAGTTCCTGTGTTGTGCCAAAGTGGTGATGTTTTGATAAATTTGATAATGATTGATTCTAGTTATTATTTAATTTGTTAGTGATGGTTCCTGGTAGTTAAAACTATGCCAAAGCTTAGAAAAAGGAGAACATTTTAGTCACAATCGGTAAAGTTGATAAACCGAATTAGGACTATAATAATTGTGAATACAATTAATACATCCTTCAAGTCAAAATGAGTACCTTTAGTTCCGTAAATACAAATAATTTCAATAGAATCCAGCTCTACAGATTTTGTTTAGGAATTTTTTCGGTTAATAGTTGCATTCCTTTATCTGATAAAAAAAATCAACACATAAAAAAAATATTTATTCTCCAGTTAAACAGAGCATTTTAAATACCTTAGATGGTAAAAAAATGATAAGATTTAATTGTATGGATATTTTTCTTTTCTTAAACTCTGGCGGCCATTTACCAAAAATGGGTAAAAATAGATATTGATGCTTGAAATATTATTAAAAATGTAATTTTATAGTTAGAGAAGTATTTTTTTATGTTCATAATTAAGATTTCTATTGGTAGAAATAAAAAACAAAAAGGATTTTGGCAACCTGTGGCGTGTTTTCCTGGACCGCATCACATATAATACATTCACAACCTAAGTTTACTTGGATGACAGCTCATAAAGTTACTAGAAATAGTCCATAATGTAACCCCATACTAACAGCTGAGATCTGTCACTTTGGATAACGTACGGTAATGTAAGGATGTGATAGTTAACCACAGTAATTTAGGCCACTATTATTTATATATTCATGGTGTCTACTCAACTTGACCAATGAAATTCCAGACTTTTCCCCTGATTTCCCCTGATCATTTCCTAAAATTCCCAACTAAAAAGTATGTCCACACCCTTCTGTTCCCCTCACCCCACAGTTTTTGTTAATCTTTTTTATGAATAATAATAAGTTTTTAAGATTTAAGTAAAGTTTTTTTTTTATCTGTATTAACATGGTCTACTAAGAATTAGAAATATATAACATATATTACACAGCTACAAACAAAGGACAGTCTGGATCACATTGTAATTTACTGATTTAATGATTATTATATTTAATATTTTGAGTAAAACAACATTTTCTCGTATATTTTTTTTATTTACCAAATTCCTCAACTTATTCCTGTTTTTTCCTGACCACTTCAAATTCCTGGCTAGTTTCAGTTTTCCCCAATTTTCTTGGATGGTAGAAACCCTGTAAAATATGTATTTGAGGTCCGGCAAAAAGCTTATTTATAAAAAAAAATTATTCACAGTGCCTTCACAAAAGTTCTGACGAATGTAGTTTTAAAATAGCGACCAACCAATTTAAATCATGTGAATGAACATGACAGGGACAAGTTCTTTACAATGATGCACTCATACAGTGGATAAAATTATTTTATTCAGTTTAATATTTCGAAATACAATAAAGTAATCATATAATAATAATTTAATATATGTAAAAAATTGACATGAATTTTCTCTCTTCCAAGTAAATACAATGCCTGTATTAAAACGTATTAATGTATGCACTACATTACACATCATAGATAACATTCCAAAACGAAGAATAAGTACTTTCAATTATGTTTAAAATATTGTTTCGGATTGGGTTAAAAGAAATTATTAAAAGTAATGAAATAGTATGGGAAAACTTAAGTTTGCTTTATTTTAAATGTAAAATATAACATGTAATTAAAAAACTTAACATTTATAACAAAACCGTGATCTTTTACAAGTGTTGGCAACCCAAAACCTGAACATATGATTTTTGAACTGTCACCCAGGTAAAAACCTATCATAAAAAGACTCTATTTCTCACTCTGTCTTCCTTGAGAGATGCTAGTATGAGTCATCATAGACTGTTCTTCTGAACATGATCAGTAAACAACCTTCCAAATATAACAAAAAGGTTAGTGTATGGTAGTTACCTATGATTTTTATTTTCTATGACAATGAAATAAATTTTGAACTATGTTTAATGAAATTGAATGCAATTTTTTAACATAAAGATGAGTAATAGTAATCAGTAACGTTCACTTAAATAATTATTACTGAATTATATTAAATATTTTTTTTATAAATATAATGGTTTGATATTGTAAATAAATGGCTTTTTTTAACCACCATTTAAAACATAATTAAAGTAGGCCTATACATTTATTATAATAATTAATTAAAGCATTTTTACTTACCGTTCAGCATTTAATTTCGGTTGTGGTCGCAATACTTTTCTTTTTTTGGGCTCTATCGGGGTCCCTGTTGGATCTGGCTGGTTGCCTTCACCAGTAATTTCTGAAATAAGTAGTAAATCAAACTATTTGTCTCAAGCACAACACCTCAAAAAAGTTTTCTTTAACTAATTATATAATCAAGCCCCTAATTAAATAACAGAAGTTGGTACAATACGTTGTGCAGGATAAGTTTCCAGAAATAAGAGGACTCATCATCATAATAACACAGTTTCCTGCCACGCCCTTGGTCTGTCTTGAACATACGCCTCTCGATCTACTCCTATTCACCCCCAACACTTTTCTTCCTCCACAATGGCCCAATCCAGCCTCTACTCTTCACGCTCCTTCACACTCCCTTCAGCCACCTGCCTTTAGGTATTCCTCTTGGGCTCCTGCTCACTACCTCCATTTCGAGCATCCTCTTCACATGTCCATAGCACCCCCTATCTCACCTTCTCTATTTTATCCTGCAGGGGTTCCTCGTTCACTCTTTCCACCCTTATCCCGCCTAAATTACCCCCGAGAAAGTTTATATTTCATGCCTGTATCTTGCTCGTATCCCTTTCCTTCATTACCTAAGTTTCTAACGCACACTGCAACAATGGGACATTGGAAAAGAAATCTAATAAGACTATGGATCAAAATAGTATGCTGGTGAATGATAGTCGATCAAAAACACGTCATTGATATAGGCCTATGGTGTGTTAGGTTTTGGTAAGATGGAATAGTTAATAGGTACCTAATTAAGATATTAACTATTGTTAATGCATACTCAAATAATTTAGGTGCCAAGTGACATCCCTTCAAATATGTATATATTCTTCTGTGTGTTAATTGAGTAGGTCTACAATTTAATTGTATACTTTTCAAAAATGTACTAACAATCTTAGAATTGTATTATTTGATTATTCATATCTTAAAGTGTGTATTAATGTGAATAAAAAGTTTTTTTTATCATAATAAGACAAAGAAAAATTATGTAGCTATAAACTTGATGCGTACCTTTGTCTCCCTGTAATCTGCATTACAATAACTTTACATATAATTAGAGTTGGGGCAAAGCTAATTTTACAAATCCGAATCTAGGATCAAAAATTCCAATTTACCTTTGAATCTAAAATCTCTAATCTAAATCTTTGAAAAAATTATGAACAAATGAGTAAATATGATGGAATAAAATACAAATAGTAACTAAATTATAGCATTCTTTCTTGTAATTCATTCATTTTAACATTCATACCTTCAGTTAAATGTTAAATTACTGTTCTGGGGCCTGGTTGTTTAGTTCATCCTATTTACAATTGGTTTGAATCCACCAATATGCAGTATTAGATCTCTGAAACAAATTTCCCTTGAAGTATTGAAAAAAAATAATTGTATAAGGACTTGAGCCTCAAATCCTAGATTTTTTTTGAATCCTCGAATTTCCTTAAGGATTCAAGAGAGTCGAAGATTTGAGGTCCCACCCCTAGCTATATAATTATTGTGTGTAACACTCTAGCAAAATTATTAACGGCTAAGTCAAATAAGTTTGTAGGACCTTATTGTGAAAACATCGGCTTACCATCTTCTAAATCATTGTCTTCATTTTGTGGATCATCCAAATCACCTTCAATAATTTCTTCTAGATCATTTGGATCACCAATAAGATCATCTCTGTATATGTCTTCCAACATGTTCTAAGATAATGTGAGACAAGGATTAATTTATTTTAAATACAATTCACATTGTTGTTTGTTTTTTTTAAATTAATAAGCTGTTTAACACCAATTGACCTTTCATGGTACAGCGCATAGCTTTAAAACTAGGCCTAACTTAGGCTATTGACTTTATAACTGAGAAAATATTTCTGCTTGGAAAATTTATTAAATACTGTTTAGAACAGCTCAATGCCAAGTGATACCAAAGTGTATTATTCAACACAATTTGGGGTTGATGTATAATAAATTATATTTGAATAGGCCACTACAGGCATGGAAAAATGATGAGTCTAGTTTTAACCACAAGAAAGGAATGATAATCAGAATATATATACAGATCAGAATTAAAATATTTCATAACATAAAATTGTTTTATATGTAGGCTTATGTTAATTTCTAGATTTAAAAAATAATAATGTAGGCTATCCAATACTTTGTTGCGTGCATCTTCTGATAGCCTAATCAGGTGTTGTGGAAAATATGTATAAAAAACACAAGCTTAAAGAAGGACTAGACTGAATTCAAACAAACAAGTAAGCAAGCTTATAGCTATACAAATGATTTAGAGTTAGTTTTGATCAAAACCTTTTAAGGTTGACACTACCAGGGCCAGTTTCTAAAAGCTACAAACTTATAAATTACAAGAGAATAATTCACTTGTAAATTATAAAAAATGATAAAACTGTTTCATAAAGCTATAAGTAAACACTTATATTAGCTATTATAAGTGAAATATTTTAATTTACAGTTTTTTAAGTCAGTTTAAGGATTGGTTTTATAAAACTACTTTTAGCTTACAAAAACTTGTAAATGAAGGAGTATTTTCTTAAGAGTCTCAGCAAGTGAGGACCTAGGTAAACTACTTAATAAAAGCAATTTTAATGGGCTATTTGTAAATAATTACTAGATTAGTATACCACTTTAATGAATAAATAACTTGGTGTAAACAATTTAAATAGGGCCTATCGTAACATGCACGTTTTTAGACTTATGATAAGGGTGTGTACAAGGTAGTGGTTATTGAAGTTAGGAGAAGGCCACATAAAAAAGGTCTCAAATGAGTCAAACGAAAACTAAGAGACTACTACAAAATATAGCCCAAAGCAATTATTGCTGTACATAACAAATCAGGAAATGACTTGGTTCAAGAAAAAGGAAATTACGCTATGCCCCAGTTTGATATTGAGAATAGTTTGTGTATGGCCTACTTCTGGTTGCCAACAATGGACACTAAATTGGATGGGGGGCCTATTCATATTTTAATTGTAAATAAAACAAGTGATTTGTAAATATGTTCTACAACTGTCCTAAAATTTGAAAATCACACCTATTATCTATTAAACCCTTTAAATTGTAGACTTGTAAATTTATTAAATAGTCCCTTGGTAGGTTTACCAAAGAGTAAAGCCCAAAGAACAATTTTTATTTTATAGCTGGGGCCTAGATAAGTTACTAATAGATCGTTTTGACAGTTTGGTTGGGTTATTTTGCAAATGTCAAGTTTTGATAGATATTATCGATGCCTATGAAAGAACACTAGTAAAATGTTCTTAATTGTTGCTATAAAAAATGTGTTTATTCTCTGAAAGTTACTTGCTATAAAAATTAGACTGAAAGCACATATCAGATGGTGTGCCTGAAGCAATATTACACCTCTATGCTTGCTAGAGTAGATATAATGTTAACAAAAAGATTATATTTAGCACTAAACTTCTAGGCATACATAC
The DNA here is from genome assembly GCA_902151445.1 of Timema monikensis. Classification (NCBI taxonomy): domain Eukaryota; kingdom Metazoa; phylum Arthropoda; class Insecta; order Phasmatodea; family Timematidae; genus Timema; species Timema monikensis. The sequence goes on along the minus strand of CABFVZ010000163.1, from coordinate 229,860 downwards.
CTAAGGGAAAGATTTAAGAAAATAAATTTCAGGCTATAGTCTTGTCGCACATGAACACCCGCGTAAAATAAATTTTTCATATAACAAAACCCAACAAGCGTTATTTGAACTAAGTGTTACCAACATCATAAATATTAATAAAAATTGTTATTGAAAAATTAATATACTGTAAAATTATTTTAATCCTGTGCAAATCATTGAAAGTTGAAATAATATACTAAGAAAATTCATTATCACACTTGAATGGTTCACCGCTAGATTGAAGAATAGAACGATCTGTAGAATTGACAGTATTCATTCGTTCAAGAAGTGAGGACAGTAGTTTCTTGTTCAAATGATCTGTTTGTGTCAACTCTCTAACTTCTGTTTCAGTAGTAGTCTTATGAGAGACAGTTGATTTTTGAGCTGTAGAATCTTCACTTGGTTTGCTTGGCATTTTGAAAAAATAAAAATATTTGTGATATATCACTGTGAATCTGAACAAGAGCTTACTTTTAAGTATTAACAAGTTGTACCAATACTAATCATTAACAAGCTTTGAGTTAGATCACGAGTTGGAGTGTCCCATGAGATTACAAAGATAATAAGATTAAGCTAAAATAAATATATACTGGAAGTCAGAGGTGCTGATTTATGTGGATTGTTTATATACTACTTAGTTTTGGGATCGGTTGCTCAGTAAGAAATTTATATGGCTGTTCGATGTTACCTGCTGCTGTATTTTAAATCATTGGAGCTTATATATAATATGATGAAATTTAAAATACAGGTAAGTTTAAGATCCAAAATATATTTGTTTTTATGAGAACAATATAACAGAAGTTTACAGATTTGGTTGACATAATCAATTTATTTTTTAAATAATAAAATAAATAATAGTTAAAAGAAGGAAGTAGAATTGTAGTAGATTAAAACGGTTGTTGAATATTGGATAAAAGTTGGAGATATATAATTAATTTATTTAGTATATCAATATTAAATAAATTAATTATATATCTCCAACTTTTATCCAAAATTCAACAACCATTTTAATTTACTACAATTCTACTTCCTTCTTTTAACTATCAAAATTATTCATCTCTGTTTGGAACTTCAATCTCACCACCTTTTAAAACTAGAATGTTCTAACAAAATATAACCACTACATTACTAAAACAAAAAACTTTCTAATAATTTTAAAAGGTATATATGAAAATTAACATGTCCAAACGCAGCCTTACATGTTTTAATTTTATTTTGGCACCACGTCTTACTGCCCGTTTGGGTTATATGCTTAAGTGCTAATTACAATAATGTTATTAAGAATTTTTAAGGCTATATTCAGAGAAAGTACACCCACATTGATGTAGAGTGGAAAACCACACATAGTACACCCAACCGAGATTATAACCTCAATCTCCCGATCATCGATAGTATTGTCTACTGCAAAAATAACTTGTTAGACCACACGACCACCGAAGCAGGTTCCTAAATGTTTTAAATTATAATAAAATAAATATGGTAATGTCGCATCATGGCTTTGTATGATGACAGTAAAATAACGAAACACAAAGCAAGGATATTTCCTAATCAATTACTGACTTTTATGTCATTTAAACTAAACTTATTCTTATGTTAATTTTTTTATTAAAGTCATATATTTTCCATTACGAGTTTGCTAGGCACTGTCATTGTTTAATATGTTTTATAATCTAACTTAATACTAGGACAGGCACAACATCCAGTCCCCACCCATTGATTAATCATTGTGAAACTTTAAATCCACATTTCATCAACAATGAATTTATCGAACATACAAGGAATCGAAACTGGGATTCTTATCTCAGTAGAGACACACACTACCGACTGAGCTAAGGTGTCGGATCTTATGTTAAATGATCAAACTAATTCATTAAGAATTTTTTTACATCCATTACTCTTTCAAGTCTATGGCCTGGGTCAGTTTTTTAATCAAGCCGAGTATTTTCCATTGCTGGTTTCCTAGGCCTATCGTAGCTTCATATGCCTTATAATCCATCTTAAGATTAGGACTAAGAATATATAAATTTACTTAGAGCAAATTATGCTATTTTTGATAGAAGATAAACAAATATTATTAGTTTACTAAGATTAATCAATCTGTCATAAGTATCAATCAAGTAATGAGGAAGCAATAGTCAGCCATCGATTAATTTTGTCCACTTCACTACACTTTTAATTTTCATATATACCAAAGTGCAGTGGCGGCTCGTCACTTTAGAAGCTGGAGGGCGCAGCCTGTTTATTCCATAAATTATTTCTAAATAATATATTTAAAAGAAGACACAAATTTCGGAATATGTTTTGCTGAATATTCATTTAGTTAAACTCAAAAATTAATATCACAAACAACATGGAAAGATTAAAAAAACTTCCCCCAAAGGCGTGGATGTGTTGTAGAAACTCTGCAGCTGTGTAATGTGCATAAATATATAGGTATATATGTTTTCACTTTGTTCCATACAAAATTCAGGACATGGCCTACCTAATGAATTAAATTCTCTTTTTTGATCAAGAGTTAACCTTGCAATATTCGTTGTCTTAAGCGCTTGAGTTGAACTATTCATATTAAGCCTAGTTACAAAATATATTATAATATATAGCTCAAATAAACATTATCCTAAAATAACCCTACATAATATTATTATAAACGCATACGCCACACACATCCTCAAATGCAGGAGCACGCAGGATGACTGACAACAACTGTTGCTGGTTCACGCTATAAACGTTTCACAAGCTTTCAACCTTAGGGCGCGTAAGGGAGTGCGCCTTCAAAAGAAGAATAAGCAATGCTAGCTAGCTAGCTATAGCAGGAGGAGGACAATGGGTTAAGGGGAGGGAAAGTTTGGGTTCACTATGTCAGGCGCTGACCGTCGCGCGCCTGACTGCATGCCATTTGAAGACAAGAGGTGAAGGGGTGGTAAGGTTTGGTTTCACAATATCAGGCGCTGACCGCCTCATGTCCGACCGCATGCCATTTTAAAAACATTGCCTGCTATTACTTAAATCAAAAATATGTTTTTCTTGAAACTATTATGGCAAGATAAAATTGTCGTGAGAGTGCGAATAATAACTTTAAAAGGAACTGGGGATTCGTGGGGTTGGGGGGCGCGCGCTTCAATGCCTTAGGGACGAGCCGCCCCTGCCAAAGTGTTAATTTCACTTTAATGTGACTAATGTGCTGTGGGTTGTATGTAGAGAGTATTTAAGATCATTTGTTAATTAATTATCTAGTACAGCGGTTCCTAACATGGGGTACGCGGCAGACCAATTGGGGTTATGTAAAAATAATATTCTAATGGAGGGAAATACCAAATAATAAGGGGTTAAAATGAAAACACGTAAACAAAGTTATAGAGTCTTGGTTTGAAAAGAGACAATTATGTGAAAGTCCAATAGGCTACTCCCGAAATTAGGAAAAGGAAGGAATAGGCGTGCTTTTTTTGTTTCGGAGGACCAATAATTATTAAACACATAATTCCATCTTTCTGGTTTATTTCACTATATTTTCTAAGTCACACACAAAAAAACAAGTCTACAATAATAATAATAATAACATTACTCTCCTTGGTAACAGAACAAAATAAACCATAGAATCAGTCTCGCCAGCTTATCATAATACAAACACTCAGATATTGTCTTTTGTATAGTCTACGACATCCAGCATGTAGCAGTTGAACCAAAGCTCACTCCACCAAGTGATGATAGTGAGAACTATCACGTTCTCATGACAGACAGCTGATCCCAACAAGGCGTAATGCATGTGTCTTCCCCTTCTTCACTAAAACTTGTCACTGCGCATCGCGCGATATTCTTTATCTTCCCCTTTTCTTTTGTTCCTTTCATTTTAAGTAATTCTAGAAATATCCTAAATCGTCTCAGTGCTTCCAGTTTATACGTTTTAATTTAAAAAGCAATTAAAAGCAGGACATCAATTTAGTGTTTGATTGGGATTCAAGTGAGTAATATATATCAATAAGCCTAGCTTTGTTCCTTTTTTAATAGTGCTTAATTTGGAGCGTCTGCTATTATATATTGTTTTGAGTCTCAAAATAAATAAGTGGTTGAAAACTGTAACACTTTAAGAGAGCTGCAACGCGGGAGCGGAATTGTTTTCACACGGAATGGTATCCATTCCGATAGTTTTGTAATAAACTGCTTTTGTGAAAATCCTGAATTGTATCCACTGGAATTATATACACAAAAACTGGAATTGTATCCACTCGGAATGGTATCCATTCCAATAGTTTTGTAAATAACTGCTTTTGTGAAAATCCTTAATTGTATCCACAAATGGCTGACTTGAGGTTTAACAGAAGGAACGTTTAACGTAAAAGCTTTGTGCAGCCTTGTCATTAGTGCTCTAATTGTCTTTTCAAGTGGGCTGTAAAAATATTTTCTTAAACATGAAGTATTCATTCTATTTAAAGATTGCACTGCATACCGGTACTAGAAAATTAATTTGCAACCTTATTTATCTTGTAAGATTCTTTTTTTCAGTTCAATACATTTTAAAGTATGTATTGACTTCTATAATTTTAAAGAGATAAATCAATTATTTTATTTGGCAGCAGACTTTAACCACTATGTTAAAAAATTATTATTGAAAATCTAGCTTTAATTTATTCAAAACTAGTGAGAAACGAGACACTGTTTATGAATTCTGGCAAGAATTTTATTAATGTTAATTGGCAGAACTGCTTTGCTCATGTTCTATGCTCAGTGAACTCTAGTGATACTGGGATAGTAAAATTTTGTACGATGTTTCTTACCTTCTCCCTCTTGCCTATATTCTTCATTTAGTGCTCACATATTTATCTAAAGCTCGCACCAGTCGAAATATATTTGACCCTGTTTTATTATTTTAATTAAAATCCCTTTATTTCTATTTTTCACTGTGTTGAAAATGTATTTATTTTAAACATAAATTTTTATTTTTATTAAATACATACTTATTTTTCTTTATCACGTGAATTTTTAAATAATTTTAGACCCACCAAACACATTACATATATTTGACTAATGGTTTGACTCCATCTAAAAATATTTTTCATTGAGTTAATTAGTTATAAGTCATTCACAAGCTAAGTTTACCTGGATGACAGCTCGAAATGTTACTAGAAGTAATTCCTAATATATCACTACGCCAACAGCTGACATATAACACTCTAAATGACTGTAATGAAAACCGATGGTAATATATTAATGTGATAGTTAACCACAGTAATTTAGGCCAATATTATGTATATATTTATTTGAGGTCGGACACAAAGTTTATTTATAGTTTTATTCCACTTTAAAAAAATATTCACACCACTTTCACAAAAACTTCTAACGAACATAGCTTCAAAATGGCGACCGACGAATCTAAACCGTGTGGTTGAACATGACGGTAAACATATTTTTTACAATGATAAAGACACGCAGTTGATGAAAATATTTTATTCAGTTAAATATTTCAAAATACGATAAAATAATCATAAAGTCATTTATTGTATGTAAAAAAATGACAACAATTTTCTCTTTTCCAAGTAAATACGATGTCTGTATTAAAAGGTATTGATGTGTGGACTATATTACACCAAATCAGTACGTTCTAAAACGAAAAATAAGTACTTTTAATTATGTTTAAAATATTGTTTCGAGTTGGATAAAAAGAAATTATTTAAAAAAATTAAATAGTATGAGAAAACTTAAGTTTACATTATTTTAAATGTAATATATAACAGGTAATTAAAGATCTTTACATTTATAACAAAACTGTGATCTTTTACAAGTGTTGACAACCCAAAACCTAAACATATGATTTTCGAACTTTCATCCAGGTAAAAAACTATTGTGAACGGAATATTAACTATATTTTTGTTATTTAAATTGGTCTCCTCTTCTCACCTTATTTTGCGTTTTCAAATTAATTTGTATTCGTTTCAAGAATGTTTTCCCCATAGTTAATATTTTGTAATTAGTGTTAATTTTTAATTGTTTATTATATGTTTTGTTTTTTGTATTTGAATATTTATATTTTGACTTGAATTGACAGGGGAATTTATAATTAGCGTATCTCGGTCTCACTTGGTAATTTTATTTACGTTCATATAAAAACAATGCAAGTCATCCACTCTTGCTCTGTGACAGGATGCTACGGATCTTCCACGATAAATCCTGGCTTGACACTTTTGTGATTTCCAACAGGGGACAAATTGAGGTAATATTATATAATTAAGTTGATTAAATTTTTTAACTGCCGAGTATGATACAGTTATTAATTAAGCATGTTTACCTTGTGAATCCTGGCTCACTAAAGTCCACCAGTACAGTAGTGTGCTGGGATTTTTATTTTATATTTATATTTTTAACAGCCTATACACATAAGAAAGCACGTTAACAATTATAGTAAAATAGAATTTTAAAATTAATCTCTATAGTTAAGTTACAAAAATTAAGGAAAAGGTGTTTTAATATATTACAACAGTTAACATTTTTATTATTACTAACCATCCCAAAGGAACTAAACATAATCTCTTGGGTATAAATTACATGTTTTTCATTAAATTTTGAAATTCAGTCAACGCTTGATAATTTATATTAAAGGGGGCGGGGGTCTGTTTGAGTTATGAAAAGTCCGTCTTATCGAGGGGAAATAAAGTTGTGCTTAAAGAATAAAAAATTGTTATTTATCTAAAGTAATATTATACTTTAATGTGACGAGGTAAATTATACATATCAGATAAGACACATACACAAATAACACAAGTATTATTATTATTAGCACCGCGTCTTACTACCCATTCGGGTTATACGCACTTACGCTAATGTGTAATGGTAGGGTGATTGTGAGATGAAATGAAGGACCTACAGTTTAACGTGGAATCCGAACCACGGTGGAGGCCTGGCATTCCCCACATTCACAAGATGTCTTGTCAGAGGTGAAGGAAGGGTTTGGTAATCAGATAAATCTGTGCCGGGACCGAGGATTGAACCCCGGCCGCCAGCACAGAAGTCTGACACCTTACCCCTAGACCACCAGGTCACCAATAACACAATTAGGTATTCAAATGGGGAAGGTTATTAAAAATAAAAAACTTTTATTTGACATTTTATAAAACCAACAGTTTCTGAGATATTGGCAAATATAGCCTATTGATACAATTTTGTGAGTTTTAGTTGTAAAGAGATACCGCGGGGTTCCGTACCATTTATTTTTATTGTTTTCCGAATGTTTTCAAGGTTTGACCTCATTTTTTGTCCATGATATCCTTGTGATTCCTTGATAACATAGAAGTGTTCCAATTAACTTTGTCTTAATGGTTTTTTTTAACTGTCTTCTACCCTTCAAGGCTTTGCTCATTTAATTACATTGGTGGGGGAGATATAATTTAGGTTAAATATACCCTTATTTGCATGGAAGGGGAGGGTAGAAATGCTTAAGAAAATTTACAGCTAGTTTACCAGGCTAGAATTTGAATCCCGAACGGGTAGTAAGACGTGGTATAATAATAATAATAATAATTAATACTTGATTGATTTTCTTCATGTTAATATTATGTTCATGCCAAATAAATAAACATAGATGGTGATTTTAATTGGGATTATTTTTTTATATTAAGACATGTACACTTGTTTGTATTTAAAAAATATTGCGTACTTTGTGAAAAAAATGTGTAAGTTTAAATTTTTAAATAAATATAGATTATATTAAACTTAGTTTGCTTCTTATCTATATTTTCTTAAACATTAATTTAAACGTGATGTGTTGATTTTAGTTTTTCTAGAAATGGTAAAAGAACTATATTGTGCCAACCATTATCACTTGAACAGATTTTATTAAAAAGTTTAATTTTGACCCAATGTAAATAATTTTTGTAGAAACCAATATTTATGTTATGTTTGATATTTATTTAATTACATTTGGTCTAAAAATATTTCAAAATAAAAATTGTTCAAGTGAGATGGATTAGCAAAACAACTAATAGTAAAAATAAAATAAATATAATAGTAGTGCTACGCAAATAAAATACTTACTAAGCCACCGAGACTGCTATTTAATACAACAAAAGTGCTCACATATTTGTCTAGATAGCAGGACAAATGCGGAAAACTCCATACAAACATTTTAATACAGACTTACATATCAGATCTTTCGTGTTAACATGATCAGTGGGAAGAATCGAGTAAAACTAGTCGACTACACCTTTTGTACATCGTAATCGGCTGTACTCGATTCTTCCAGAAATACTCAAGTAATAATAGTTGGGCCGTGTTCTTCTTCTAGATGCTCCCTTTTTTTTATCTTAAGATATAATACACAATATTGGTTGGCATGTTTAACGAGTTATTTTAATACCAAATCTTTTCCTCACACAATTCATTTTTCAGTCATGCTCTTATCAGCGCATAATTTAGAACAATATTCAATCCCCATTCGACATTTTATCAATAATACATCTATGACCATATCGGGAATGGAACTCTGGACGCCTACCAACTGTGAATTTATGCTAGATGTTTCGTTAAAGATTCGAGCCCAAACCTGATTACTAACAGTGGCAGTTTAACAAGTTTAATAATCCTTAGACCGATCGACCCCCTAGTGAGGGTAGCAAGTTATTTCAGTCGGAGGTAAATAAATTGTACATAAAATACACTTTGAAAAATTTAATATTGCCTCAGAAATTGCAACACAATCCAGTCTATTGAACTATTATTTTAATATCATAAGCATAATATAGGTATACTCGTTTAAAATCAAAATAAAAAGTTTCTTACAAGACAGCTTTTCAATGTTTTCATATAAACTTTTTAAGAGGCATCAATTTGTTCCAAATCCCATGTAAGATTTTGCAAGGGATGTTCACCACAATTATTACAATCACCATAAAATGACTGTATTTCCCACACCAGTGGAAATGTACTTATGATGTGATAATAACATGTAGACTTTTGAAGCTGAAAGACAATGTTAATTTTCATAATTTGGTTGAAAAAAGGTAGTTTAAGAATCAGTTTATTTAGTATATATTGCGTTCACTAGATGCATCAGTTAATGTTGTATAATACATAATGGGTGCTTATTTTTTATAAATAATTGTGTTTATATTTAAGCTACGTAATTGCAACTCTGCTGATTAGAAAAAGTTTAGCGTTAACGGGGATACCAATGGGATGGAAAGAGACATAAGTATCTATATTATTATTATTATTATCACCGCGTCTTACTACCCAAGTATCTATAAGTGCATCTACTACAATCTAAGAGTGAAACGACCTATCGGTATTTATCATTTGCTCCATAAATTTATAAAGGTATTGTACATATTTATGATATTTAGATATATTAGTAACAATTCATCACACAAAATATAATATAGCCTGACATATATTAAAAATGTGTGTGTCTTATCAAGTGTTGAAAGAAAAAGAAATACTCGAAAATTTATTTCTCTCTCACGCATTATATAAAGACAAATTTATTTCTCTCCCACGCATTATATAAAGATGACAGCTCGAAAATTTCAGACACAGACGTCGAAATCAAATGATCATTGGCTGTTTTGATCTGAGTTAGATTAATCTTATTGAACCTAGTATTTCCATTATTAGCCTAAATTATAGAATTTAACCATAGCTAATTGTCGAGAATTAACATCTACAACGATGATCAAGTCACATTTTAAATTCTCCTAGCCATAAAATATATTGATAAATGATAACATCCATCACTAACATTTTGAGGAGTATGAAAAGGAAAAATCCTAATTCACTTGTAAAATTTGAACGTTAACCATTGGGTGAAATGCGAGCTTAGTTCAGTGGTTTCTAACCTTTTGCAGGGTTTGATATTTTTTTTTTTTTTTGTCTTGGAGACCATCGCTATATCTTTATGGCCAAATATTAATATCCTGGTTTTTAAATTTTAGTTTTTTAATATCCTTACTAATCAGAGCTATACAAATTTTATTACCGCATCTTAATACCCATATGGATTATAAACATGTTTACTAATTTCGCTAATGTGTTAGGAATGAGAATGGTTGAATTAAGATTAAGTTTACCCGAAGTTACGAGAAGGAAGATTTGAAAATTGTATAGGGAAAATCAATCCCAGAACTGTCAGTCAGAATATGCTATATTATTTATATGAAAGCGACTAAGATGTTTCAAAAGTGAATTAACAAGCCAAGTGGGTATTTAGATAGCTTGATAGAAACGCTTCTCGCCTAACACGAGACTCGTACAGCAAACTAAGTCAACAAGCAACTGCTTGAGTTAGGTAACCAAGAGAAACATAATTAGTAACTAAACTGTTTTTACTGTATTTGAATTTGGTACCTTCCTATAGTAATCATCAATTTAAAAAGTAAACATAACAGTATAATCTCAACAAGCAATGTGATTACACCAAATAAATGCCACGGCCCTGAATGTGGTCACAACTCACAGGTTGTAAACCATTGGTCTAGTCACTCTAGTGCCTTAGCTCAGTTATCAGCACGATAAATGGTTGTATTTTAATCTCTATCACTGAAAAGCTGACCTGCCGGTCTTCCCGAGTGGCGAGTGGAGTTTGTACCCTCCTGACACAGGTAGCAAAAGAGGAGAAGGATAGTCATGGAGGGGGTAAGAACTGTCAGATGAGGTCACATATTTTATGCTTGACTGCGTTAGGTTAAGAAGCAACCCTCTTCATAAAATCGCTTCGAATTCGCCAAGTAGGCAACGTCGTTAAATAAGCTACCTTTAATTTTAGGTTTGGATATTCTAATTCCAAAAACCTCTCTGGGGAGCCCTATAAAAACCTTAGATATCACGTTTCAGCCTGATCGATGAAATGGCTTAGGCTCTATGTAGAGATACAAACACACAGACAGGCGGCATCGCAAAAATCAATTTTTCTGTTTCAGGGGGTCACGAAACGTCGATATTTATCAAAATTTCAAGTTTTTTTAACGATAGCAATACTTTTTCTACTCGACCGGTTCGACAAAAAAAAATAATTTCCACAAATTAAATTAATACTTGTATTTTAAGACATTTATAGAGGTCTTGATTGAAATTTCTAATACTTTTTCAATTCTTCACATCTCAATATCCTTATGAACTAACTTCGTGTTCACACTTTAGGAATTGTATGAAAGGTAGAATTTAGAGAAAGTGTATCTACATTTGTGTGTAGATAAAGTGGAAATTAATTTAGGCAAAATGATCTCGAAACATCCGGTGAGTTTTGAACCCCGATAGTAGTCGTGGTAAATCTGGTTGTAGCTAGGACGATAAGACTCCATATGTGTGTGTGTGGCCATATTAGCTTAGCTGGTACAAACAGTTGTTAATACAGGGTGTCTACCATCCGGGAAAATCAGGGAAAATGGGAATTAGCCGGGAATTTGAAGTGATCGGGAGAAAATGGGAATAAGTCGGGAATTTGGTAAATCACAATAAAAATCAGGGAAAATGATATCTTAATCAAAATATGAAATACAATAATCAATAAATTGTCATTTTTTTGTTTGTAGCTGTGTTAATATATTTTTAATTCCTAGTAAACAATTTTAATCCAAATTTTAAAACTTATTATTATTATTAAAANTAGAAGGATGTGACATACTTTTTTAATCGGGAATTTTAGGAAATGATCAGTGGAAATCAGGGAAAAGGTCGGGGATTTCATTGGTCAAGTTTAGTAGACACCATGTAATATCTAAAAGTAAATGTTTTTAAAAACGTTTATAATTGATTATTCACTCTTAATAATATCAAATTAACATAAACAAAACCACAAAATTATATTTACTATTATTATTAAGGGGTGTGAGAGGTTGACTTTATTTAGTTCAAGATAGAGAGCTCTACTATTTTGGGTGAGATAGGGAATGGATAATTTTAAATCCATAATTTTGGGGTGATTTCAAGAACACTGTTATACAAAACACCTCTCCCTCTCCTCCTCAAACCCTTTCTGGCATTATCTATCTTTCCATCTTTTTTTTTTGTAAGCACAGCTACTCCCCCTTCCCTCACCCCATTTATATCCTGATCAGGAAAAACCCTTCGCTTGACACTAATTGTCTTTCACTTTATTACTATTACATCCAAACCTGAGTTATTGAAAATATTCCCGGTGATGTATTGAATGATATAGGCCTAGGCCCTATGTTAAAAGTTTTTTATAAAGTAGGCTTGATCCTGTTTAGCTTAGTGTGGGAAATACAGTAATTTTATGGTTGTTGTAATAATTGTGGTGAACATCGCTTGCAAAATCTTACATGGGATTTGGAACAAATTGATGCCTCTTAAAAAGTTTATATGAAAACATTGAAAAGCTGTTTTGTAAGAAACTTTTTATTTTGATTTTAAACGAGTATACCTATATTATGCTTATGATATTAAAATAATAGTTCAAAAGACTGGATTGTGTTGCAATTTCTGAGTTTTCAAAGTGTATTTTATGTACATAGATACACTACCGTACAATTTATTTACCTCCGACTGAAATAACTTGCTACCCTCACTAGGGGGTCGATCGGTCTAAGGATTATTAAACTTGTTAAACTGCCACTGTTAGTAATCAGGTTTGGGCTCGAATCTTTAACGAAACATCTAGCATAAATTCACAGTTGGTAGGCGTCCAGAGTTCCATTCCCGATATGGTCATAGATGTATTATTGATAAAATGTCGAATGGGGTTTGAATATGGTTCTAAATCGTGTGCTGATAAGAGTATGACTGAAAAATGAACTGTGTGGGAAAAGAAGTTTTTGTGGATATAATTCAGGATTTTCACAAAAGTAGTTTATCACAAAACTATCGGAATGGATACAATTCAGTCCCCTCGCTGCAACTAGCATTGAAATTCAACCTGCTGATTCGGCAGCTGTAAGTACTTCCCGCAGTCTGATGATTCACAAGTGCATGGGGACCAGGGTGCAGCAACTGTCAGGCCTGTTCTGATAAGAAATAAAGTTAACACTAATAAAAAAACTCCAAACATGAGTGCTCCTCCAAAGAAGAGAAAATATTCTGATGAATACTTGAGATATGGAGTTTCATTCACGAGAGATGAAGACTGTCCAAAACCACTGTGCGTTGTTTGTGGAGATATATTGTCTAACCGCGGCATGAAGCCATCTTTATTAATGCAGCATTTAGACACCAAAATCCAGTTTTTAAACAAAAAGATGTTAGTTTTTTTTCCAGCAACTATCAAATGGCCTTAATCTAACTTATTTTGTTTTATCTGCAAACAAAGTCAATGAGAATGCGGTTGAAGCATCGTACAGAATAAGTTACCGTATTGCTAAATGTGGTAAAAATCATACCATCACTGAAAATTTTATATCTCCTATTATCAAAGATGCTGTTCAATGTATGTTAGGTGAAGACCAGGCCCGAAAAATTAACATTATTCCTTTCTCAAACAATACAGTTTCTCGGGGGAAAGGACATGTCTGACAACATTGAATCTACAGTAATTGAAATAATAAAAGTCTTCTTTTCAGATGGATGAAAGAACTGATGTTTCCAATCTGTCAATTTTGCTTGTTATTGAAAGATATTTAAATTATAATATGCTGGAAGAATATCTTTTACTGTGCTATCCTCTCACTAAAGATGTACAGGCAAGTAAATATTTAATGCCATTCAGGGTTATTTTTGTGAAAAAGAAATTAATTGGGCCAATTGCTGTGGTGTTTGCACGGATGGTGGAAAATCTATGTCTGGCTGTTATAAAGGTTTACACGATCGCATCAAGAGGTCACTCCCCACGTAGCTTGGAGCCATTGGTTTATTCACAGGCAAAGCCTAGCGACCAAACCCCTACCACATTCATTGAAGGATGTGCTCAATCAATCTGTTAACATTGTTAATTTTACTGAGGCCATTTCAAAAACTTCCAGACTATTCAAATCTATGTGTGAAGAGATGGAGAGTCTCCATACTACATTATTTTTGAACAAGAAGTGAGGTGGCTTTTATGAGGAAAAGTACTCATAAGATTGTTTGAATTTAGACATGAAGTCCAAGTTTCTTTTAAGACCACACTTTTGAGTTGAGCTTTTAAGTTTCATGAAAATGATTGGCTTCAATAGCATGCATACTTATTTGATATTTTTTCAGAAATAAACTTAGCTCAGGATTACAGAACATTTCCATAACCATCTTTATGGTGTTTGACAAAATCGAGTCTATGATAAAGAAATTGGATTTTTGGGAATTGTGTATCAAAAAAGACCAGTGTGAAGTATTTGAGACACTTCACAGTTTATCTGAGAACGAGTCAAATGGTCAAAAGTAAAAAGTAGTATAATAGCTCATATAAAAGGACTTAAGTTGTCGTTCAGACAGTATTTTACAAAGGGACATAGTGAAGATAACTTGATTTTAAATCCATTCAATGAATTGTTATTTCAACAAGCCAAAAGATTATCAGTTTCTGAAAAAGAAAAATTGATTGGACTTTTGACTGATTCTTCTTTACAAACTGATTTCAAAAAAAAGAAATGTCAATGACTTCTGGGCAGCAGTGATAAAGCTCAAGGATAGCATTGAAATTATTAAGAACCACCTTTGAAGACTTGTATATCAAGATGAATAATTATTGTTATGAACTTTCATCATAAGTAAATGTGGTTAAAAATAATTTTTATGCCGTTTTTTTTTAATTTGTTTTGATGTTAAACTGATATTACAAATAATTGGAATAAATTGTAAAATGTAAAATCAAACATTAAATCCTATAAAATAATGTCATTAATATGAGTCATTGATTATTTGTCTAACCTAAGAACATTACTACCAAACAAAAAAAAAACCTTTTTTTTTGCATGTTGGAATGGGTTAGCGGGAGACGGGGAGGTAACTCTTAAATGAAAAGCCTAATCAAGGGGTAAGAGCTTAACTTTGAAATAATGTGGAACCATTTCCAACCCAAGTGATGTTCTTCCAAGTTTGCTGCATGGAGACTTTTGATTGAATTGTTTTAAATTAATATGAGTAAAAGTTTAAACTCTATCACAAACTTTCAAACTCAATCAGAAATATTGGCGATATAGATTGACTTTGGATAGTTTATGGTTAGCGTCCTAGGTGTAACACCCTTTACCTGATTGCAATATCATCCTTAATCATGAGCAAACATTTCCCAGTAAACATTGTTTGCAAAAAATTGGGAAACATGTCTTTTGAGTCTGGACGTGTTTGCCAACATTCCTGGCAACAAACAAGATTACATCAGTTCCTGGTTTGTAATTTCTCATGTCGTGGTCAACCGAAAAGACACTGGAATTTATGGAGATATATTTCACACAAACTCATTGTTATGGAATGTGACATCTGTGGACTAAAAATCACATAAAAAACGCAGGATGTTTATAATGAAATAGTTGAAAAGTACCCAGTCTGAATAGAGTGAAAAAAAAGGTGTGTGCAATTTCAGAACGAGCACACTAATTTTATAAGCACAAGCCATAACAGCAGCATCCTCGGGAGAGATCTTTCATTCAACTGAACTATGCACGGGAAACAATGTTTTATCATTGTAGTCTGGACACGAAACCATGTATTTTAACAATTTCCAAGTGCATACTAGGCTTTAAGAGAGTATGACAAATTATTGTAGAGGAGACATAGACAAAATGTCACTATATTTGACTTCAAAGTGTTAAAACTTATACCAGCTGTTTAATGAGAGAGCTAAAGACTACATCCCATGCTGTAAAAATGTACAGGAGTAAATCTAGTAGCTTATCAACATATTGTAAAAGGTTTTGGTCGATACCTCCTTATTAATTTAAAATGAGTTTTAAAAGATAGTTAAGTTTTCAAATCGTTTAATTTATTTTCCCTTCAAATTGAAGCCCATTGAAATGAAAAACATTGTATTTATCACAGTGGATATTTTACTATAAACAATAGATTTGACGAAGATGAATGCCACATTATATAGCATTTACATCAAATTCAATAAATACTCCATTTGACCTAACTGAAAGATGTGTACTATTAATAAAGAAACACGATTAGAACTTTTCTATGACATTTCAGCAATAATAGTGGGGAAAAGAAAATTCCAAACATTTTCCTTGGAAAGGACACTACTACACATTTGATCACACCCAAAAATGTGTACTTATTCACATTGTTAGGTATATTAAATTAACTTGTTGAACAAATTATATGTTACTCTGATTTTATTGAAGTTTGGATGTGACATTAGTGAGAATGATATTCTAGCTGGTATAAAAATAGAATCACTTAACCTGTTAGAAATTGAAGGTCTTGGCACAAATCGAGTTCCAGAAATGTTCAAGCTATTAAGTGAATTGAATTAAATCACATACCAAGTGTGTTTTTTTTTGTTCTTTGGATTTTGAGTTTTTTTTAATGATCTTTGGATTTTTAAAAACCCATTTGGGGAAAAGAGAGTCAGGGGTTTGTGGAATGCAAAAAAAAAAAAACATGTCACAAATCTTATGGATTAAGCTGAGTTTGGTTGTAAAATTAACTCTCTGTGTAAATCATAGTAGCCTAAAAAACAGGAATATTTATTTGTGCACAGTAGTCAGTGTATATATATACATCTTCACCAATTTGATAAAATTGTTTTTACCAGGATGTGTATGAACTACCCCATTTCCATTTAAAGATAGTATTGAGAAAAATAAACAAAAGCTGTGTGCTGAAAAACAAAAACAATTTTCCTTTTTGATTTTATCCTAAGGCCCTGTAAAGACCAATTCAATCTAGCTATGTATGTGCCCCTTTATAGAGTTTTTGATAAAACAATGCATCTATGGCAATATTAACTATCTTTATCAAGGTAAACGTTGACACCAGGGGTATCTAAATTTGAGAAATTTGAATTTTGCTTTAGTTTGATTTAAAAGGTATGAACAAATAATTTCAGTCAATATGTTGTTATTCACAGCTTCATCATCATCATCATCATCAACTGTTTCTAGCCTGTGGCTGGGTCAGTTTAGTAAAATGCCTCAATTTTCTTTCCTCTTTTCTTCACAACTTGCAAATTTCAATTTGCATGCTATTTCATGCAAAATAAACTTTATTTAAAATAGAGTATTTTATTTTAGTGATGGGCCATTAACTCTTTAATTTTTATTTTATATTAAATGAATTTCTTTAAAACACAAGTAAATTATATTTCCAGACAAATCAAGAATTTAAATTTTGTAATGAATTAAGATTTTTTTTTTAGTTTGGTGCATGCTTAAAAATTGACTAGAGTAAAATTATATATTTGAACTGTATTAATTTAAGCTCTACTAAAATAAGATCAAGGGTTATCAAGTATTGGTAAATTAATGAGAGAATTAAGGTGATAATTCTTGTTAATAGTGACCATGTTTGATTGCAAATAATCACCTGGACTGGTATCTGAAAATGGTAAACCCATAATGGGTGAGCTCTCGCTGCCATATTGTTAACCTAAATGTTTGTTGTTTTGTTCTAACACCAAGATCTTCAATTTTTCAAGCAGCACTCTAAATGTTTGTGTAGTGAACACTATAAAAATACGATAGCAATTGAACATGTTAATTTTTCTTAAAATTTACAATAGTGTCCCAATTGCATTGTAAAACTTTATTTTCTTTCCTTTACAGCTATTAGAATTCTTATTGTTTAGTCGAGATACGATGAAATCTCATCACAAAGTTCTCTAGTATAAAATGTTCTAAAAACCACATAAAACTAGCTTTGCTTCATAAGTTTGGAATCAATATGAAAATACATGGCACCAGTACCTAAAAGAACATTACAATCAGATCCCAAAGTACTCGCAAAAAAATTCAATATTTAATAAATAAAACAATATTTATCAATAATTCACAGTAAGGTCTATGAAACTAGTTCACACAGAGATATTTTTGATAGTTCTTTCAAACTTAAATGCTAAACTTTTTTTTTCATTCTGAGCAAAACAAATGTTCATTAATGGATGAATAAATTATACACTTATTGATTAGTGTTTCTTGCTCATGTCTTTTACTGCATTGGTGACATGGCTTCCATGAACAATTTCTGGTCTTTAGATGTTATGCCTGTAAAATAAGAAAGTAATTAATAATCAATGACAGTACAGCAGAATATTGTTAAATGTAACACATACTTGACCAAGATGATTATTATTATTATTATTATGTATGTGTTTAGACATCTGATGGGTTGTTTCATTTTTAATTGGTTTGGTTGCATTGGGACTTCACTTTAAGAACTGGAACAGTTTTAATTTTCTATACAGCTGGCTCTCTGTTCATTGTTATGTAGGTGTAAATAAATAGTACAACACAATCATACATACTTTTTCATATAGTTCAGTAAAGTTTGAGAAAATCAGTAAACTAACTTAAATTATTTTTTCTCCAAGAAAACAGTGTTATAAATTATCTCTACACATTAAGGGCTCTCTAAATACTCAGCTTTAAATAGTTACTCAAGTTGACAATTTGATCTCCTTGAAAAAGGTTATTTCTTTGTCTTGTATTGTATGTCTGGTATGAATGACTGATTGTTTACTCTCTCTACTTGTTGGGATGTGTTTTGTGCTGATGAATTTTTAGGAATAGGTAGCAAGGGGGTGCTAAAGAAACCAGGGGAGAGGGATTGGAAGAACCTAACAAAGAAGGTATTGTGCAGCAGATGGCCTTTGAAATGTCAAGGTCAGCAACTGAGTAAACTAGTTTTGTTGATAAAAGGAAGAGAGTACAAACCTTAGATGACAGATGATAAAGAAATGTATCTCTCAGTAGAGAGTTTGGAAAACAAATTGCTTAGAGCAAGATGGTATCATGTACAAATTATTGCAAGAGTATTATGCATGTAATCTTAAAACTCAATGATACACAATTTTTCTCTGGTAAGAGGCCAGCATTAATTTTTGTTGTTATCATCACAATATATTTAAAATTTAATACTATAGTTTGTTATGACTTAAATTTTTTTTATCGTTATTTTAAAATAAGCAATTTTAGATTTGGATTAATTTTGTTTAAATTTATGAGTCAAATTTCATTGAAAAAATAAATAAAATAATTTTAACATGCATTTTGTTTTTTCTTTACATAATTAAGTTTTCAAATTATATTTTATTCAACTCACTCGATTCGGCTTGATATTAGAAGCCTTATGTTAAAATTGCTCAAGATCAATTCGAATAAAAAAAACTTGAGTTCGTGGTACCTAACCAATGTATATGCACCATTTAAAAAAAAACTATCAATAAACTATCATTAACTTCAGAGCAAGAATTAAAACCACAATTTTGCCGCTAAGTAACCATATGACGTATACATAATTAAATATATCAAATTGTTTGCGCTGTAGCTGCAGGCACGGACAAAATTGTGTGACATACTTGTTTGAATTTGAGGCCATAAGACTACAAGACCCAATATAATCTTGAAGCCAAAAATGTTCACTATCACAATACTGTCTTTTTAATATCTTAAAAGTAAATAAAATCTTAATAAACAGACACATACAACAAAATGAATGTGGGTGATACAAAATTAATTTCTAGTTTTAAATACATTACTATTTGTACCTTTCAGTGAGAGCCAATACAGTGATATTAGTGTATGTAAATAAAAAATATAATTGGAAACAACAATCACTGCGTACCTACTCTCAAAAATAGGCAAACAAATAATGTAATTAAATAATGTTTTACCTCTCCGGGTCAAACTTTGGATTTAGTCTGAGAACTTTTCGTTTCTTGGACTGAAGTGTTTCTCCTACTGCACCAGGCTCAATCTCACCAACATTTTCTGAAACATAAACATTTGAAAAAAATAATTAATTAAATCAGCAATACTTATGAGTTTTGATGCTCAAAATGTACTTAAAATATAATATGTGCATTAATGAGATTTTGTGCAAATTAAAGTGCAAGGAAATGTATTTTGGACAAACAATATAGATCATGGGCTCAGTCATGACTACCCAAAATATCAGCGCACATGCTGTTTTTAAACTGGGCAAACTTGAAAGTTGAATATTTAATAACAAATTTGTATCAACATTTATTTTATTATTTTATACTTTAATTTATTATAAATATTATTATGAGTATAGAAGAGTCTCAATTAACCAACATAAATGGGACAAACTGTTGGTCTGCTAGCCAAAATGTTGGATAATACAGAAACAGGGGTGGACAATATATATATATATATATATATATNTATATATATATATATATATAAATCATAATTAAATGCAAGTGCAGATAAAGTTTAATTATAAATATTCTACACTATAATTTTATAATAAATTACAAAACTATTACTTGATTAATAGAAACAAAACAATGAGTTTTAAATTAATTAACTGTTACATTTATTGTTTCAAATGCAAAATGCGAAGTCAATGTTTATAAAAATTAGTGGCAAGTTATTTCCTAGCTTTGCATATCTTCTTTAATGTGAGGTTATGAAAGTGTCATAATAACATTACATCAATAGCAATATACATGCGTTAGGTGCACAAAGCTTGATCTTTTTTTTTTATATATATATATTTAAATGTGTATTATTTAATGGTTAGATAGTATAATATGTTGGATGTCTCTCTGATGGCCAACAAGACAGTAGCCAATGACACATGTTTTATTGAGAATCAATAAAAGACAAATAATTGGATATTTTGTGCTTAGATAAATATATTTTACGAATTACAACTAATGTAAATATGTTCAGTAATTTTAATTATACATTCCACTCACCAAGAAAAGGAGAATCAAATGATTACTAAAATTATAATTAGCTTAGGTTGGCCTATTTAAAAACTTTTCTTTCAGCGTCCAAACAATTGGTTAAAATTTTAATAATGAAAATGTGTGTGTACTCACGATAATTTAAATTTTAATATTTGTCATATCTCTAACCTACTTCCCGTTTCGGTGGCCACATGGTCTATGGCGCTACTCTCGCAAAAGACTGGCTGCTGATGACTCGAAGATTGGGGTTCAATCATGTTCGGATGCACTGTGAGTGGTTTTTCCTAAATGGTTTCCCACTATACTTTCACACAAATGTGGGTAAACTTCCTCTAAATTCAACCTTCCTAATCCCTAACCCATTAGAGTAATTAATGCATAAGCATACAATCCTAAAAATAGGCATTAGACGCAATGCTTAAAAAAACTAGCCTACTGTTTGAGATTTTAATTTATCCATGCATTAAAGATTAGGTTAGGTTATAAGTACTGTGATAATAATGTAATATTATATGCAATAATTAGTTAGCTTTTATCATTTTAAGTTATTCCAAACTAACAGAATCAAAGCATCAACAACATGTAACTTAGGTTAGAATTGATAGTGTAATTGTTAATTATAAATAATTTTTAATAATGATGATTTTAGCATCATTAGGTTCTCTATATCCTTGTAACTGGGGTAATAGTGTTAAAAAAAATATTACTTCCTTATTATATATTAAAAAAGTTACTTTTATTTAGCAGTGTTTGTGCACCATCCCTCGTTTTGACATATATTTTGAAGGCTCGAGTTTAATATACAAACAAAATCTGTTGTAAAATTGTCTTATTACAAAAAAAACATCAACCAACAACACTGTGTGAATAATAGTGGTTTGGAAATGTTTAAGTTGTAATCACAGTTTTTATGCAGCATGTCTTTTATAATTTATGTAACTACTTGACAAGAAAACTTGGCTCTGTTGATACATTTTCCCTCCTGTTCTGAACTAGAAATAGTGGAAACTACTAGCCTACAGACAAAACCCTATATGAAAAAGTATATATCTATGTAAAAAAAACTTTTTAATTTTTTAAACCGAAAGACTTGTCTCACACAGTCCCACTATTCTTACTCATGTGTAACAATTCAGCTGCTAATTTAGGTACGTTGCATTGGAGCATTCTACTGTATGTGAGTAAGTTCCTCTCTTTTTCTTGTAGAGTCGACCTACCAGCTTGATTATATCTTCTAGTCTTCATTCAATCTTAATGGCAAGGTTTGGAGAGACACGTATCAAGGGAACAAAATTGAGATTAAAAAAACTTAAACCAGACAAAATAAGATATATACAATATATTACTGCCACAAACACTTTATAATTGATTGTGCACACACAATTAAGATGTTCAAAAAGATTATAAACAAAGACGGTACTGCCAATTGCAATTATTTTACAGATCATACTTTCGAAGTATTCACTTGATTACCAGTATTTATTTAATCCTTTTATATTGTGTATTTAAATTTGGTCTGACTTTTGAAATAACAAACATGACACCAAACAAACAAGTTTTTATCCTCGTTGGCTAAAACATGTCTTGTATATTTGATTACTTTATATAAAACAAATCTGTATTTTAAAATATTTTATTATTAAATTATAGGTTAAGTAATATCTTATTGAAAATGTAAATAAATTATTTAAATTGTTTAGACGCAAAATGAAAGTGGAAGCAAAGGTAGTCTTTATTGAGGATTTAAAAGAGCGACCTGGTAAAGAATCAGTGTTCAGCTGATCACGCCCAAACCCAAAGTCGATAGTGTCTATTTGCTGTAGTAGGAAAAATATGTTTTGTTGCTTTAGTAAAGTTTTCAAAAAATTAATTTGTTTTATTGTTTATATAGTGGTTGGTTCTAATAAGATAAACGTGGTCTTTTAATACATCTAATTTATAACTCTTAGCACTATTGGGTCTCATATTGCCACAATGGTGTAAATGAAAATATTATAATTGTATTACATTATGAGTATGTTTAATCAATAGTGTAAGACAAATTGTTAATTAAACTTTTTATAACTTTTTAGATGAGCTATATAAAATATAACTTTTTTTTATAATGTAAAATATTAGTCACTTACAGTACAATCAATGTTGGTAAATTCTAGTGTTCTTCCTACAAAAACTGAAGTTACTAAAGCAATTTTAATATATTCATTCATCAATCCATGTTATCTGTGGCTGTTACTTTTAATAGATATTGTGAATACCTATATATGAACACAAATATTATACTAAAATGTCATAAATGTTGACCGCAAATAAATATGGTTGGATTTTTAAAAACTGTTCTTCCAGCCAAAATCAGGCTATACCTTTCATTTACCATGTAAGGTAGCAATGTTACCTTGCATTATTCCACTATAGATAAGATCATAGTGTATTCCATTAAGTTGAGATTGTTACCTTTCAGGGTATACTGAGTGTACAGAGCTATTATGTCACTTGCATTATGTATAAGCAATGGTGCAAGAAGAAACTATGTTACCAGACACTTTTAACGTCAATGTTGTTAATCTGTTCATTTAATTGGCAACCTGTACAAAATCAGGTATAGTTAGTGTTGTTTAATGTATATATTAATAAGATTGTTTAGTGATTGACTTATTAAAGGCTAATTATAGGATGGTGAGACTGAGGAGGGTATTTTTTTTATTAGTTATGAAACCACATTAAGGCGGGGTGCTAGTGAGCGCGAGTTTAGTGCATTAATTTTGCAGTTTTTATAGCACAAACATATTTTGGCCAAAATAAATCAAATATTTCTTCTATAGAAACATAAGAGTTTTGTTTTCTGCACATGCTAATCTCAACAGTTGTTGAATATCTGTCATGAGCATGGCAGCATTTGGTGACAAACTTTTTAAATAAAGAGAAAAGTTTGTCACCAAATGCCGCCATGCTCATGAAAGTTATTCAACAACCGTTGAAATTAGCATGTGCAGTAAACAAAACTCTATGTTTCTATAGAAGAAATATTTGATTTATTTTGGCCAAAAGATGTTTGTGCTATAAAAACTGCAAAAATACTGCCCTAAGCTCGCGCTCATTAGCACCCCGCCTTAACATGTAGAATTTTAAAATCACATGATACATCACATATGTAAAACCACCTTCATAAGACCCGGCCAAGATCCATACCTCAACTATTCACATTTAGTTATACTAATGAAGTATATGATGATTGATGAGGAGGTAGAATTTAGAGGTGACCACCTTGTTAACAGAAAATCAGAAATATAAGCATGATGCATTTTTGTCCAAGTGCCAATCAGTGCAAATGTTAGGTTTAATAAATTCAATGAAAGAGGCTGAACAAGCTTGACATTTTGTGTGAGGAAAGAGATAAGCATGAAAACAAAACATAAAAATTACACAAGACATTTAAATAAATAAACTAATCTCTAAACAATCCAGGGGAAATCATTCTTTCACCAATTGCTTCTAAAAACTAAAAGTATTTGTCCCTCATATCAGCTTAGTATTTATTATAGGAATAAAACAATGCCTAAGTTCTAGATCGCCATTATGCATTTCAGACATTCAGAAATCCTACATTATTTAAGAATGTAGATGTTCATGATGCAACATAAATGCCATGCTAGTGGCAGTGGCCGAGTTTCTGATAGATTCTAATTTACTGACATCGCACGCATCCCTCATAGACTTTCCCTTAAACTATGAGTGGTGAACGAACTTCAGCACAAGGCAAATCATGAACGAACTTCAGCACAAGACAAATCATGAACGAACTTCAGCACAAGACAAATCATGAACGAACTTCAGCACAAGACAAATCATGGATAGCTCAGTGGCGAAACAGTAACATACTTAAGTCAAAGATCCTGGGTTTGATTCCCATGTCTAGCTGTCATTTTTTCATCTATATTCAATATAGAAAATTTTATTATGATTGAGGAATGTTTTAATGGTTGTGAAGCTTTATGAATGTCATTCTCATCAGAAATACCAAAAGTGTGAGCATGTGTCCCTTCAAGTGGGCCCTTAAGAAAGGCTTATAACCTATTGATTTTGGAGAGAAGTCATCTCTTTTATCTTACGATATTCAGTTCTACAAACATCCCATTGAGAACACACTGCATTAACTGCATATGCTTCTAGTGATAATGTATTTATACTCAATTTTGCCATCCAACTAGAATGACTAAAGTGACTTAAAACTATCAATCTAATATAGAAAACACATACAAAATAAATTATTCAATGTTGATGAGATAAAAAAAAACAGGAAAAGGCATTGTTAATATGATTAGTAAGTCAAAGGGAACAATTACATACAGTTAGGTAACAAATACATCGAGTCAAACTACTATTGTATTACATTAACCTAGCTTTAACTTTGACAAGAATAAATAAAGACATTTAAATAAGTAAATTATTAACCTTCACATACTGGATAGTTTTCATAAAGTTGCTTGAGTAAATCAAAAAAGGATCAACATTGCTAATTCTGAGATATTCTTTAATCCAACAATAAAAAACACCATGTAACCTTATTACTAACATAAATACTAAGATTATTAAATGTATTAGAAGGAAAAAACTTTCAGAACTATAAAAATAACCTACCATCTAGGTTCTCATCATTATCATTCTGTGGATCCTCCTCATCACCTTCTATATTGTCTTCAAACTCAATTTGATCACCAATTAACTCATCTTCAAATATGTCTTCCACCAAATCACTTGTAGGCTGAAACATTCAAAATAAAAATAAATAAAATTTAACCTACTCAAACTAATGTTATTAAAAAAAAACAAGGTAGAAAGGTGGGGGAATGTTTATTACAGTTAAAGTCTAATTATCCAGAATGCTCCAAATTTCGAAACTATGGCTGCGTAATGCAGTATAATAACTAGGAAAATATAACTTTGAAAATGTTCATGGTTGATATGTAATATTATAATGTAATGTTAGTGCCACATGTTTCAGTTTCATTCCTTTAGATGTATCAACACATTTACTAGGTTTAGAAAACATTTTAAAGAACTGGTATGCCAAACCAACGGGTGCTGGATTATCATACTTTTACTGTACTTTGTAACGGGGCTGTGTAGTCAGCAAGTCAAGCCTTAAGACTCCAGCTCCTTCATAAATGGCTCAAGTAAATTAATTAGTAATAACAAAGTACCTGCAGTAAAATGTTCCACTACAGATTACATAATGGGAAGCTTCTAAGAGATGTGAATTTATATTTAAATAATTTTGTCAATCCAAGTTACAAATATTGGTGCTAACCAATTAAAAAGGTATAAAATTAAAATGAAATAGTTACCATACTTATCAGACACCTTAGCTCAGTCGGTAGCGTGTCTGCCTACTGAGCTAAGGGTCCCGGCTTCAATTCTCGGCATGGCAGAAAATTTATTATTGGTGAAATAGGGGTTTACCCTCTCACAATGCTAAATTAATGGCCAGGGACTGGATGTTGTGCCTGTAATAGGCTTAAGGTAGACTATAAGACATATGAAGCTACGGCAGGCCAAGCAAGTGGGGGTAGTGGAAAATATATGACTCGAATAAAAAACTGACCCAGACAATAGGGTGGAAACCGTATTGGATGTAAAGTTACTATACTTAAATCCATCTAATATTATTTGAGCCACTTAAAATCAAGAATGCCAAAATATGAAGAAATGGAATGGTATTCATTAGAAGAAGGTTGAAAGTCACCTAGGAGAAGAAAAACAATCATTGTGCACGAACCTGAATTAGAATATTGGTCTCTCAGGTAAGAGTCAAGCATACTATATATACTATATATATTTATATTTCCTGTCAATAACAAATTTTCTTTGTTCTAGCGGCAATGATTATTATTATTATTATAAATATGATAGAAAATAAAGGGAATATATAATCATTGACGCTAAAACCATGAAAATGTGTTACTAACAAATAAGTACGGCTATCACAAGGCATTTCAAATATTAACAAAAGATATTTCCTGTCTGCTGTGTATGCTGACCTTTAATTAGCTAAAACCTTTTCTCACATTCTCATTGGATGACAAGATCAAATTCAAGGGTTTTTTATGCTCAAGTTAATGCATAGGTAACGAATATGAAGTTAAAATTAAATCAACTTTACGCAGCGTGCACTATTCTTCATGTATCAATTATGAACACTATCAATGAAAGTAAATTGTTACGCTTCCAAAACCTTTTTACACCTGGATCTGTATTTAATATGCTACCAGCAGACATTAACTTGATTTTGACCTGAGAGCTCAGGGTTATAACTATTGCCTGCTGCACTGAGAAGAAGTATTTTCTATGATGACGTTTAGCTCTTCCTCCAGGTGAATGAATGTTGGTGCATTTGCTTTGAATAATTCACTTTCATCTTATTGTCTTTTACTAATATGGATGTGTTGTAAGCATTCCAAATAAATAATAGCATGTTAGACACTATAAGAGTAAAAATAACCTTTAAAATGTAGGGTATTTTATGTAAAGTTTTTAGAATGAAATAGGTTGCCTATGGTGACCATGATGGCAAGTTGATTGCTTTCTATTTGTTTTATATATTTATCATTAAGTGGTTGCCTCTTTAAAAATTAGACACAAACAGTAGTTATGTACAGGGCTGCAGAGTCAGTAAAGTAAGCCTTAGACTCTGACTCATCTATTTTACTATTGTTTGAATCAGACTCCTTCATAAATGGCTAAAGTATGTTAATTAATAGGTAATAAAAAAAAATTGAATGCAGTAAAATGCTCCAATACAGATTACTTCATGGAAAGCTTCTTTGGCATTGTGATTTAAACTTGAATAAATCTGTCAATCAAAATTACAAATATTAGTCCTAAACAATAAAAAAAAGTATAAAATTAAAATGATATTTTTACCATATAATGTTATAATACTATAAGTTTTTATTTTGAAGCCAGATTTGGAGTCTGTACATTTTTACCCTCCGACTTTACCTAAGACTCCAAAGCCCTGGTTTCGTACAACACTCTTAATATTTAACACGTTGTATTACCTACTAGAATTTTTAAGAATCTTAGCCAGCATCATCCAATTTTGAAGCAAATACAGCACACCAGGTGAAAGCAATACTGTCATAATTGGTATATGTTTATGGAAAAGCCTACATTTTACATTTAAAATTTTGAACAGCATTTAATTTCACTATATTAGCTTGCTGCCCAAAATTATATAATACATTTCTGGAGTCCTTTAAATAATTTAATAAGAATAAAACTAACGATTAAAATAAGATATTTTTTTGCTATAAA
The DNA here is from genome assembly GCA_902151445.1 of Timema monikensis. Taxonomy (NCBI): domain Eukaryota; kingdom Metazoa; phylum Arthropoda; class Insecta; order Phasmatodea; family Timematidae; genus Timema; species Timema monikensis. The sequence continues at coordinate 201,797 of CABFVZ010000163.1, read as the reverse complement.
AACCAATAAAAAAAGAAATATTGATATGTCACCTGAAATTTTTTTATGTTTATTTTTAACTCATTACCATTCTTCTTTTTATTAAGTCATCTGATTTTATCTTTGCATAAAATATAGCATGAACTACTGGAAGATGTGAAATGTCAATGTTGACTAGCCAAGGTGTGTATATTCGACAAAAATTATACCCTAGATAGACTATGATATGCATTTGTAGTCAATATATAGTAATCTAAAAATTAATATCCCATTAAAATCTATATTAATCAAATAAAGAGTTTGTGGATCTGTCTGTAATGAGGGTTGTGCGATATCTATCATACACAAAGGTTTGAAATTTAAAAATTAGGACAGCCCCTGTGCACAAACATGTGCACCTCGACGACAGGAAATTTTAAATTTGGATTTGATTTTTTTAAATTAATCAAAAAATAGGTCGAGAGAAATAAAATAAAGAGGTTTTTTTTCTGTCTGTTTGAAGCAAATAAATTATTATTATTATTATTATTAGCACCACGTCTTACTACCCATTCAGGTTATACGCACTTACGCTAATGTGTAATGGTAGGGTGATTGTGAGATGAAATGGAGGACCTACAGTTTAATGTGGAATCCGAACCATGGTGGAGGCCTGGAAGCAAATAAAAGTGTTGCCAGGAGTAACCACACTATCAAGTGGGTGGTTACCACTGGCAACGGCGAGTACTTCTTAGTATAATAATGACCTGTGGACAAGGATTTAAACCTTTTAGCTTAGTAGGTTTCAAGATCTTACCAAAGTTCTAAGTAACAAAAATTAAGAATTAAAGTCAAAGTAAAGATGTCATTCTTTTAGTATGGTACTATAAATTAGCAGAACTTCTGCAAATAAGATTTGTACAGGAAAATCAAACAACTGACGTGTACAACTGTCAGTAAAAATAAAAACTAATAAACCTCACCTCTGGTTCGGATTTCTTGGACACTACTTCCGAAACTTGCTGTTGCTGTAACCTCTCCTTGGCAGCACTCCCAACCTCTACTATCGCCATGAGCTCTCTGCGCAGCTTGTCAACACTGTCTTGCAGCATTTTGATGGTGGACAAGATGGCCGCCCTTTCTTGTGGACCCTTCACACCCTGCTCTAGCTTCTTGACCAAAAACTTTTGCTCACCCAACTGCCTGGTTATCAGTAGTTGCTTTCGCTTTCTCAGATCTGTGGTAAGTTTCATCGCTTGTTTTCTCTTTTCCTCCTGACGTTTCTTTAGTGTCTCCTTCACCACCCTAAACTCCAGGGACTTCTTCGCTGCTGCAGCCGCCTGTAGCCTACTGTTTAATATACTCGAAGTAACCACACTATTTTGTTTTTTCAAAGCAGTTGGAATATACAGAGTCTTGGTCAGTGTATTGCCTGACATGATCACTTTCTCTAAAGGTTTCTCGGAAATGTTAGTTTGAACTGAAGTACGGAGATCACCGGGAATCGGAACACCCAATCTTTCCTTCACGGACGGCCGAGGAAGAAGTGTTTCTGGTTTGTTTTCAGCATATGGACTGCCAAGTCTACTGGCAATTTTGTTGCCGTTATTATTGTTGTCATTGTTAGCACTGTTGTGCCAAAACACCTTGATGAAGCGATTGTTAAGAACAGCCTCAGCACTCTTGTATGCATTTCTTGCCTCATGATGGTTGGCAAATGTCACAACAGCACCCTCAGGATCGCCTTCATAGCACACCTGAATGTTGACAATCTTTCCAAACTTAGAGAAATGGTTGTTAAGGTGTGTGATGTCATTCAAGAGAGACGGGATCTTCTTCAGTTCTAAGGAGGAATTGTTGAGGTTCCTGGGTTTAGGTCCCAAGCGAGAATAGTCAAAAGATCTTTTTCTTTGCACATTGTTTGACTGATTGCCACCCCAAGGCTCCCAAGTACCCCCTTCTGGTCTTCGATGATAAGTATTGTTAGTTCCTGAATTACTGGCAATAGCAGGTGTGTCTCTATAACTGGTGTAAGTGTGCAACTGATCCACTACAGGGATATTGATAAGTTCTCTCTGGGGTTGAGAATTGTACATCATCGGCCGACTGCCCATCATGTTACCTTGCATAGGAGGCCTGTGGTATTGTTGCTGGCCCATCATCATCCTAATGTTCATGCTGGGAGCATCAGGGTTATACTCAGAGCTTGGTGGTGCTGGCGTTCTCAAGTGGTGTGGCACAGCATGGCGCAGGTGCGGAACTGGATTCATGGGAAGCCGTGGTGGAGGTACAGTTATGGGTACAGTGACAGCAGGAGTACTTGGTGCAGACCCTGGGCCTAGAGCCAGCACACGAGACAAGGAGACATCCTCCACAACAACAGGATCGTTGCCATGATCATATGGACAAACGTCTCCACTCATACAGTAGCCCTTCTCATCAAAATCTCTGCACCTGCGTTTGCTACTAAATGTACCTGGGGCTGGAGGAGTGGCTGTTCTGTTCAGAGCTGAGGTGCCTTCCCCTGCACTCACTACACTCTGTATGCTCTGAGATGTCATCGTGAGCCTCATGTCAACATCACCATGGTTACTGTCCTGTGTTGGAGTGCAAGCCCCAGATGTGGGTTCCTTCTTACTATGGGTGCGCTCCCGAGATCTGGAACTTGGACCCGAATGAGAATGTGACCTAGAACGTGATCTTGATGGTGATTTTGACCTAGAGCGTGACCTGGACCACGATCTTGTCCTGTGATTGCGGGCGCGATACTGGTCTCTGTGCAAGTAATGTGGGGAGCGTGACTTAGAACGAGAAGACACTGTTCGGCTTTTAACCACATCTACTGGTGAAACAGAGTGTGACCAGCTCCTCCGCCTTTCTCGATTGTACCTGCGAGATGGTGGAGACTTGTTCCTCCATGCTTGGGTTCGATCCCTGCCTCTTCTGCGATCAAAGCTTCGAGACCTCCTTTGCTTGTCCCAGGACCGAGATCGAGAACGTGCAGCCCCATATGGGGAGTGATTTCTTCTGTAACGATTTCTATCTTCTCTCTGTTCCACGCTATTATTCCCATCAGACACATGGTGGTGTGAATGAGTCTTGACAGAATTACTCGGTAATTTCTCTGACGTGTGGTTTGAGGAGTTTGATTGTGGAAGTGAGGGCACTGATGTGTTTGTATCAGTGTGCAGTTGTGGGGTCAAGTTTGATAGAAAAGCTGCCATAGTCTTATGTGAAGAAGAAGTTTTACTTTGTAAAATGGATGATGGTATTGATGATGGTAAAGGTACTGAAAGATTGATTTCTGTTGATAAAACTTTTGAAGTGTCTGTTGACGTCTCAAATGTCGCTGTCGTCGAAGTGGGAGTGGACGTGGTGATGGCCATTGCTGATGTTGAGTTAGTTTTCAACTCTGAGAACTTGTAGTCTTGCGTTTCTAATGCATGAATTAGCTTGTCAACAAATCCTTTGGTATTATTCTGAAGAAAAACATCGAGTTGTTCATACATACTTTGCCTCATTTCATTGAGGGGTTGATCTTTCTTCACTAGAGCAAAAATGTATTTTGCCAAGGCTTCCGGGTCTGCATCACACATCGGTTCTAATACAACGGCAAGCCATGACTTTAATTTATCTGGTTCTTCTATGATCATGTTGATGTTCGTATGATAAACACAGTAAATATATTTCTAAATAAAATAAGTACTTATAAATTGTACCACTTTCATGTGAAAGCCTGAAATATTTACATCATCCCACGACAAAATAGGCTCCTAAAAGCATTCTTGTTTTGTCTTGCCATCTGGAATGAAACAAAGCAAATACATTAAACTAGTAACTAGTAGGCTTACTTAAAAACAGTTATTTATTATTAGGCAGTTTAGTTAATAAAAAAATCGGACAAAATAAAACATAAAAATAATTTTGCTCGATACAAGCCTATTTATATATTTATTAACATACTTGCTCGCAGTGACTTAAGCTAATTCAAGAAAACAAGATAAGAAGGTTAAATATATAAGGTGCACCAGCTTAGAGAAAGTAAAAAATGCAGAAAAAAACACTAACCTGGCAAAAGGGTGTATTTTCTAGGTCAGAGCCGAGCAAGCCAGTGCACATACTTAATAAATGCTTGGGTGTCCAATGATTATTGTACCAGTAGACTTACACAAATCTTTGACCCAGAAGATTGAAAATTGATCTTAATCATTATAGTTATCATTAAGTTATTCTTGATGTTTGACAATAATTAGAATTAAAAGTACAAATGAATTGTAAACATAAAGTTGTCATCGATAGTAAAAATACAACATTATGTTTATGATTTTAACTGTAAATTGTTCTATTGTTTCAATATATATTTATTTATTTCACCTATACTTTGTGGTTTTGATCATAATTATTATCAAACAACAAGAATTGAACAGGGCCTCAGGACAATAAACAAAATACATTCTAAAATTACATTATGTGATGCTGCACTCAGGTATATAAAGCCCTAATTGAGCAATGTGTGCATTTTAATATCTGTAAAATGTGCCTTTGTAAAGTAGGTAAGATAACTTATTTTTACTATGTATAAATAATATTTTTTGTAGGACCTAAATCTGTTTTATATTTTAGTTTGTCCTAAAATGCAGGCCTAAATGTAGTAAATCTCTAAAAACTCATTAGAAATTAATTTGTCTAAATGACTTATTTATAATTTAAGGCAATTCAAATTTCAAATAAACTAAATATGATGCAATGTATATGTTAACGGCAATGTGTTTAATCTAAGCATTCTATAAAATGCCTAGGTGTTCTATGTAATTCCTAAGTGGTTTTAGCAAAGTATGAAATAAATTAGTTTTGTTGTATTTCATACTTTCATAGGAAATTTATAGAATAACCAGTCATTATATATTACCGAGAACAATAGCTAACCTAACCTAACTACCCTATTCTAAAATAACCTAACCTGACCAACTTAAATCCTAGGAAATAGGTGTACCTGCAAGAAAATGGCGCAAAACTTACATGGAACTGGATAAAAGAATTGATAACATATTCCTGGACTTCAAAAAGACAAAGGACTTGAAAATAAGTATAAAACACAACACCAGAACTCGTTTATTTCATACTTTGCCATAGCCACTTAGGAAATTATATAGAAAGCCTAGGCATTTTATAGAAGAACGCCTAGACTTCACACATTGCCGGTGACATACATATAGGCTTTATGCTAAACATGAATGTTTCATAGCACCAAATCAAATAACTCTCATACAGCACCATGTCATGTAGTTACAGTTAATTATTTAAAGCTTTCAAAAACCTGTACACCCCAGTTGAGCTGAAGTAGAGCCTCATATGTTAAGACATTTATTTTTAGATATCAAATGGGAATACAAAAAAAAAGAAACTATCATGTAGGCCTACAGTATAGGCCTGGTATAGGTCATGTATTTAGATTAGAGCTTCTTTATTTTATTTGATATTGTTGTGAAATAGTTGGAAGTCTTTTGCCCGGCATCTTACTGTTTATATGGGCTATCATGTTTAACTACACTAATGGGTTAAGGATGAGGAAGGTGGAATTTAGAGAAAATGTAATATATGCATTTATATGGAAGGAGAGAATTAAATTGTTTATGAAAAATAGCCTCAAGTATATCTGTCGAGGATGGGATTCGTAGACTCTTGGTAACCAGCAAACTAGACAAGACAAGTTTGTTCTGTGTGTTCATCGATGTAGGTTTGAAATATTTATATTATATACCTACCATATATTCAATTGGGGTGTATTAATGTAAATACAAAACTAGTGTTTAACATGTAAACCAGATATAAGCATTAGGGCAAAAGTTAGGCCTAAATTCATGATGCAAAATTTTTGATTTATGCGAGTTTTATCTACAGGCTATTCAACACACTTCCTATTCCCCGTTGGGACAGTCTGGTCCAGAAAATGTCAGTGCAAAGATAAAGGGAAAAGACAGGGGGAGGAGGGGGGTGGGTGTATAATTGTAGTTACATTCTTGGACCATTTTATTAATGATGTAAAGAAAAATTATAAGAAAGTATTATTGGAAACTTGATATAAAACTTTTTATATACACTTCATGATAAAGCAAATAAGGTATATTTACATAATGCTACATTTGAGAGACTTTCAATCAATGTTGGTGATCGCAAGTGGTCTTCCTATAAAAAAAAAATCAGGATGAATATGAGTGAACTATAATATCTATTTTTTTAATAGGCAACTTGGGTTCAAATTTAGAAGATAATAAAATAATATCTATTCCATAGTGTGTTTAGGTGGTAGTTTTATTATTATTTTACCCGCATCAGTATACACAGATTAAATGTAGGCCTGAGGCTTATTTAGTCTGACTTTCTGGTAGGCCTAATGCCGGGATCACGATCAACTTAATGTTAATTAAAAATTAACTTACCATAACCTAACATAAAGGATCTCGTTGTGTGTTTAAATGGAAGTGATCACGATGCAGTTAACTTAACATGTACTTGCAATTAACTTAACATAAGAGATGTCCTGGGAGGTCTTTTACTTTAAGTGAACGTTACTTGAAGGGTATCACGCGATCCAGCCAGCCAATCACTATGCAAGTGAAATCAACAGAGCTATTTAGTAATTAATTTGTTGGTATGATAACCAATGTTTACTCTTTAGCATAAGTTCTAGTGATCATATATTAAAACAAAATATTTAAACTAAAATAGGAAAGCTAAATTTATCAAAAAAGTTTTGTAATAGACATTTATTATATCGATTGAAAATTGTAAACATTCACAGATCATCACTGTACAACTAGTACAAATCACAGATCATACTCAAGAATGAAGAAGTTTGACTCGAGTTGTTAGGTTAAGTTACGTGAATCGTGATCACACATCTGTTTTCTTAAGTTAAGTTAAAGTTGATCATCATCCCGGCATAAGTCTGTGTTTACTTTGGATGCAAGCTTGTGTGAGTATTAGGGTGCACAGGCAGCTTGCGTGTTCACCAAGTGGTCACTGATTACAATTAGATGCAAGTAACCATTTCCAATCTACTCATCAAGATGGAATCATTGTATGAAGAACAGTAATTTGTGATAAAAAATGATGTGCTTAAGTTATTAATGGTGGATGTGGAAACATTTAGAGAAAAATGAGTGAAAGTTTATTTAAAGGATTCAGGAAGATGGAGAATAAACTGCATTGTCCTGTATCTCCTTAAGCAGCCAGAATCTCACATTGCTCTTCTTTCTCAAATGCATGTTAATAGAATTTTAATTTCCATTGTGAACACACACACACAGAAGAACACAGCTATAAGTCATTCACGAGCTAAGTTTACCTGGATGACATCTCGAAATGTTACTAGAAATAATCCCTAATATATCACTACGCCAACAGCTGACATCTATCACTTTGGATGACTGGAATGAAAACAGATGGTAATATATTAATGTGATAGTTAACCACAGTAATTTAGGCAAATATTATTTATATATTTATTTGAGGTCGGACACAAAGTTTATTTATAGTTTTATTCCCCTTTAAAAAAATATTAACACCACTTTTACAAAAACTTCTAACGAACATAGCTTCAAAATGGCGGCTGACGAATCTAAACCATATGATTGAACATAACGGTGAACAAGTTTTTTACAATGATGCAGACACGCAGTTGATGAAAATATTTTATTCAGTTAAATATTTCAAAATACGATAAAATAATCAGAAAATCATTTATTATATTTAAAAAAAAATGACCATTTTCTCTTTTCCAAGTAAATACGATGCCTGTATTAAAAGATATTGATGTGTGCACTATATTACACAAAATTAGTAACGTTCCAAAACTAAAAATAAGTACTTTTAATTATGTTTAAAATATTGTTTCTAGTTGGATAAAAAGAAATTATTTAAAAAAATGAAATAGTATGAGAAAACTTAAGTTTACGTTATTTTAAATGTAATATATAACAGGTAATTAAAGATCTTTAGATTTATAACAAAACTGTGATCTTTTCAAAGTGTGGAATGCCAGGCCACCACCGTGGTTCGGATTCCACGTTAAACTGTAGGTCCTTCATTTCATCTCACAATCACCCTACCATTACACATTAGCGTAAGTGCGTATAACCCGAACAGGTAGTAAGACGCGGTGCTAATAATAATAATAATAATTTTCAAAGTGTTGGCAACCCAAAACATAAACATATTATTTTCGAACTGTCATCCAGGTAAAAACCTATCGTGGATACATACACCTCTTGAGTACCACACAAACTCTCATGACAAAATGGTCAAATGTAATACAAAAAGCAAGAAGGCACTAAGAAAACAAATTTATTTGATCCGCAGTGGCAGATGCACCAAAGTGCGCAAGCTTGCACATTCCACTGTCACTCAGTGAGAACTAGTCCAGCTCGTCACCACTTGCTCAGGAGAATTTTGTTTCTTTGTTCATAGTTTACTTGAACAAGCATGATTTCCTAAGTGAACGCAGCTTAATTGGAATTTAGTTGCTTGAATCTCAGATGGGTGTACCAGGTGATTTTTCTCTCAAAATTTAACCTATCCTCCTCCAAACAAATGTGGATACATTTATTCTAAACTTCAATAATTTTTACTCCTAAATAATAAGGCATTTACATTAATAGTGTAGGGATAAGGAGTGAAGATGAGGAAATGTGTCAACATCTGTGTGGGATTAGAGTGGAAATTAGAGGGAAAAAATATGAGATTCAAATGTGTTTAATTTTTTTCAGGTTGATGACTTTTGTTAAGTAAATGACTCTATTTGATAGTTATGAAGTGTTTTGATATAGTATTGCCATCCCACAAAGTTTTACTCAAGTGTAAAACCTAAGTGGGTCAACTAAAACGCATTGGCCCCAACACAAATGAAAGATATTTCAACCAATAACTATACAATAATGTGTTTCAAATATAATACTAGGTAACTATGGTAATATAAACATAAATTTAAATGTCAATAATTTGATACGATAATAATAGGCCCTTATTAATTGGTCTAAACCATAAAAACTAGACCTATTAAATAAAGCCTAGTTTAATGAAGTTGTGGTCGTGAAAGTACAAACATCTTGATTATTTAATCAAAATATTATTTGGTATATTAAAATACTCATAAATACTAATTAATTGATTGTAACAAATTATGAAGTAAAATGATAAACTAAATTCTGTTAAGCTCTTAAATTAACATGATATATATATTAAGATCTAGTCTAGAAGTCTAAGATCATGTAATTACACTATTTTATAGAGTGAACAAAAAAAAGCATTTACTTAATTAAAAACAAATTCCAAAATTAATTTCAATGCTATAGGCTACCTACATCATATCAGTCAATATTGTGGTATGAAAATAAATGGCAAAAAAAAATAGCCACTGACACAATTATTCAGAACAGTTATTTTGATATATTTATCATACGATTATATACTGGCAATGATGATTACAATTTTATATATCTTTAAATAAGAGTGCCAAATATAAGTAAATATATCAATTAACTGAATATCTTGTAATGGAACTGCAGCCGAACTATACAGATTACCAACGCAAAGCTAAAAGCTACAATCGTACCACAAATGTAAAACCAAAATCTCTACTTAGACAAACATTTTCTTTATAACATCATTATTCTATTTTCCTTTTTCTAAGATTTTTATTTAACGTTTAAAAATATATCAAAATAATAATTAATGAAAATGTTAATAGCAGTATCTTATAAATATTGAGCAAGTTTTTGTGATTTGAATCATGTAGATATTACATATAGCTAGCTTAAAACTTACAATTTGATCTACTTATTAGCAACCTTAGTTTTATATATATATATATATATATATATATAAATAACTCTGTTACTATAATCATGTTATGAATACAATATGTAATTATGCAAATGAAGCTAATTTATCCAGTGGTAAATCAATTAATACACACCATAACATTAGTCCAAAATTTATTGTTAATTATTTTCATAACTTTATATTAATTATTTTATTTATCATAAAAGGTTTTTTTAAACGAATATATTTAAAAATAATAGACATTCCTACTGTATATAAATTTAATATATTATACATTCATATATATGTGCACGCGTGTGTGTGTGTGTTTACAACTATTGGTGTTTCAATTATGACATTAATTGGACAAAAGGTTTGGCACATATGTCTCTTAGTGCAAGTATATGGCTACATGCCTCAATATTTTAAGCATTCTATTAATCTGCCTGATATGGTTTTTTTTATACACTTGTTCACTGTGTTTTTGGGCCAAGATTTTGACCGTGGACTATATTCGGGATGCAATATTTACTGTTCTAAATGTTGTATACGTATGTTAATTTTCCAACTGAATTGCACAGTTCTCACTTTTTAATTATTTTACTAAAGGTTTAAGATCATGACACCCTACCGTTGTTCATAACCTTTAAACACCCAACAGCAAGCAATAAAAACAAAATAAGCTCTTTTTTTGCATCCACATTTAACCACTCTTGTTTGCCAAACCAAGCATTAGAACAAGCTATATTTTCTTGCCAGTCACCTGCACAAATGTAGAGTAATTAGGCTGATTAGCTCCTATTCATTTAATTTCAAGTTTTTCTTGCAGTTTTAGTGAATTAAACAAAGTTTTTATTAATCAGATTTATTCATTTTAATTAATCATTTTCCTGCGTCATCTTTCTTCTTTGGTCTTAACACATACCTAAACACAAACAGATAAACGCCTAAAAAATATAGACCACCTTTATCGTATAGGGGACCCATGCAGACTGGCTCCATTCTCTAGTGAAGAGCTCAAACCGGAATGAAAGGGTGCATTTACTTTTATATACATCTCACACGAGGTGTAGCTTCTCTAAGAGGGTTTGTCAAAGTTGGCCTATGTCATGGTCTTTATTCAGTCACTAGAGCACTGGTACAGTCCACGCATGACGTTTGGAGCGAGGAATGAATAATCTTGACTGGAATACCGTATAACGAATCCAATAATTCACTGCGTGTAGAGAATGGTGCTCCACTTTATATTCATATTATTTTTATATATAGAATAAAAAGAAAGAAAATTGTATAATAAAAAATGTTGAAAAAAACGTTGGTGAGATACCTGGTACCTATGGCTCCAATGTCCTTAGTTAAAATCTATAATAATTGGGTTGGCAATTAAGTACTTCTACTGCGAACTATAATATTACAAGACCTATAAACACGTAAGATTAGTTTTTTTTAAATCAACGCAACACATCAACAGATAATAATCCATATTGCAGGCTTCCTTTAATAGAGGTATTACAAATGACATTCCCGTATTGGTGGACACGTGGACCTAATCATCTATTACTATTAGTTTGTTTTTCCGAGAGCATGGAGGATGGAGTTTAAATTTCAGGTGGCTGTACCAAGGTTGGTTTTTTTAAATATAAATTGTTTCTCAATCTCCCTTTAACAAAAGCAGGTATATTTCCTATAAATTCTACCATAATTTTTGTCCTACTAGTATGGGAGTGCAAGGTGTCATCCTGCATACCTTACGTGTGCCCAGGTGGTTCGAGCTTTTCTGCATTCAGTGCAATATAATAAATATATATTGGAGTCAACGGTGAAAAAGAAGAAAGGAGTCGGTGCCAGCAGGGCTATTATGAACATTCGACGCAAAGTTAGTTGCTACCGCTATTTAGCTTCACTTTCGAAGAAAAGATAGCGTTTGGGTTATTACGACCACCACACTTTGTATCATCCGCTAGTTTTAGCTTTGACTTTGCTTCTAGCGTTAACGCACAGAATAAAATCAAAATCAGTTTGCGTCAACAGTTGGCAACACTTATCCAAAGAATATTACCTTTTAAGAAGTTAGAGGCTAGAAATTAGGTACATTTATTTCAAGAATGCTGGTATTCATGACTGAACATTATTCATTTATTTTTATTTTCCCAAACAGCTGATCACAAGTCACATTATTTGCAAGTACGATTTAACCTAGCTTAATTTAATAAATCACTTGCATAATTTTGTTTGCTTACGATTTGAAATAAAAAAAATACTAGGCCTACATTATTCAATACACATAGCATATTGTAGTCAAAAAATCATGTGAGCTATGCATTAAAATAGTAATGTCACGGGGAAATGAATAAAGTCCGTATCACACGACACTAGCTCGTACTTGAAATCCACTAGCTAGCACGTCATCATCTAGCGTCGTGTGAATCAGAAAAAGTATACTGGTTCTGCCACTTGGTACTGGCTATCATACTAGTTGTGAGGATAGAACACGTGCTATTTTCGTACTAGTTTCGACCATACTTTTATCTATGGCTGAATTATTATTTATTCTGTGGCGGTATCTATGATGTGATTTATAACCAATTCTTTTTTCATGCGCTATCTATGATTATTTTTGGAACTATATTATATCGTTAGTTTTATTAATTTTTCCAATGTTGGATAAAAACGGTTAGTTTATTTTCGATGTGGAGCTTTTCAGCCCGCTCATCCCTCTTAGGTATTTTATCAGTGATCACAATTAATTTGGTTAAGAGGTAATATTATTTTGTTAATATAACTAAAACTATCATAAAGATGGATCCCTTTTGGGTCCTTATTTTTAAACCTAAATTTGGGAAAGCGTATTTATATTGACGAGAATGACAATTAAAAAGAATCTTATAGCCTAAATAAATCGTATCCTTTGCTGGAAGCTTTTTTGTTTGTTTGTTTTATTTTCTTTATAATGAACAGTTAGCTCGTTACATTAAAGTTAAAAAGAGAACAGATTCAGTTAACAATATAACAAGACAATTATATAATAGATATAATAAAAGATAGGGGGGGGGGAGGTAGGAAAGGTGATACAGGTGCAAAAAATAATAACTTAAAACTCATAATTACTCTTATTAGATGTTGCAGTCGCATAATAATCAAAGTTATCCTACGTCAAATACTCAAACAAAACATTGAGGGAGAGAATATATTATGTATGAACAAACGGATAACCAATAATAGGCATAGTTAAAATGTTTATAAATTTTACCTTATGTGGTCAAGAGAGTGACAGCTATGGAAAATATAAATCATATCAAAACTATGTGCTGTACCTATCCTTATTAAGATTTTAGGCATAATTAGATGCATAAGAGGTATAGAGTATGCATTATCAAGTAACAATTTATTGAAGCTCTCCTTATCCATATTTTGATTTTTCTTTTTAGCTTATATAATTCCAATGTTTTAATACCATTAGGAATTTTATTGATATATCGTGTACCCTTACCACGAATAGAGTTTAGTCCATAATTTACTGTATTATAATGAGCCATGCGGAGGTTATGTCCTCTAGTTATGTGACCATGTGTATGGTTTTTATCCATTTTGATTGAGCTTAAGGTTGTACCACTACCTATTTTGAGAAATGTTATTGCAGAGTCATATATTATTTGTTTCCTTAAGGGCAGAATGTTAGTGATATTGTATACATCATTAGTGGGTGTGAGGTAAGGGAGTCTCTATAAGTTTTTGATTGCTCTATTCTGTAGAACTATAAGTGGCATAAGGTGATTGAGATAGCCGCAGCCCCAAATTACATTAAGGCAGTGGCGGCTCGTCACTTTAGAAGCTGGAGGGCGCAGCCTGTTTAATTCATAAATTATTTCTAAATAATATATTTAAAAGAAGATACAAATTTCGGAATATGTTTTGCCAAATATTCATTTAGTTAAACTCAAAAATTAATATCACAAACAACATGGAAAGATTAAAAAAAACTTCCCCCAAAGGACGTGGATGTGTTGTAGAAAAACTGCAGCTGTGTAATGTGCATAAATATATAGGTATATATGTTTTCACTTTGTTCCATACAAAATTCAGGACATGGCCTACCTAATGAATTCAATTCTCTTTTTTGATCAAGAGTTAAACTTGCAATATTCGTTGTCTTAAGCGCCTGAATTGAACTAATCATATTAAGCCTAGTTACAAAAAATATTATAACATATAACTCAAATAAACATCCTAAAATAACCCTACATAATATTATTATAAACGCATACGCCACACACATCCTCAAGATGCAGGAGCACGCAGGATGACTGCCAACAATTATTGCTGGTTCATGCTATACACATTTCACAAGCTTTCAAATTTAGGGCGCGTAAGGGAGTGCACCTTCAAAAGAAGAATAAGCAATGCTAGCTAGCTATAGCAGGAGGAGGACAATGGGTTAAGGGGAGGGAAGGTTTGGTTTCACTATGTCAGGTGCTGACCGTCGCGCGCCTAACTGCATGCCATTTGAAGATAAGAGATGAAGAGGTGGGAAGGTTTGGTTTCACAATATCAGGCGCTGACCGCCTCGCGCCCGACCGCATGCCATTTTAAAAACATTGCCTGCTATTACTTAAACCAAAAAACATATTTTTCTTGAAACTATTATGGCAAGATAAAATTGTCGTGAGAGTGTGAATAATAACTTTAAAAGGAACTGGGGATTCGTGGGGTTGGGGGGCGCGCGCCTCCGCACCTTAGGGACCCTGCATTAAGGTAGCTGATATGGGAATGGATTAGAAAGTAGTAAATTGGTTTAAGTGCATTAGGCGGAAATTTATAGGACAGCCGTTTAAGTATCCCTACTATATGAGCTATTTTATTTACTATGAACTGTATATGTGGTTTCCAGTTAAGTGTGCAGTCTATCAACAAACCTAGGCATATTACCTCCTTTACTTGTTTTAATTCTTTATCTTGGAAGTAAATTTTAACACCCGTGTCATGATAACTATTAGGTCTATTAAAGATCAAAAAATTACTTTTATTTAGGTTAAGCGTTAGTCTATTCAATTTAAGCCAGTCATCAAGTAGTATCAGTTCAGATTCAATTTTTTTTTAATAATCAGCAGCGATTTTTCAACATACACAAAACATGTGTCGTCAGCATATAATTGAAGGTGGCCTTCAAAGTCTACCTTGGCTATATCATTTACGTAAATTAGGAATTATATATGACCCAGGACTGGTCCATGAGGAACTCCACACTTGATTTGTTCCTTCGTACTAGTAGAGTTATTTAATGAAACAAAATGAGACCTATTGGATAAATAACTCTTAAACCATTCCAGTACTACTCCATGTATACCAATTTTAGTTAGTTTGTAGATTAAGATTTCATGATCTACACAGTCAAACGCTTTTTTCAAGTCTATGAATAATTCAGCAGAC
The DNA here is from genome assembly GCA_902151445.1 of Timema monikensis. Classification (NCBI taxonomy): domain Eukaryota; kingdom Metazoa; phylum Arthropoda; class Insecta; order Phasmatodea; family Timematidae; genus Timema; species Timema monikensis. The sequence continues at coordinate 186,590 of CABFVZ010000163.1, read as the reverse complement.
CTCAGGTTATTGTCTAGAGCAGTTTGGATTTGGTCAACTAGGCCCATGAGCGTATAACCCGAACGGGTAGTAAGACGCGGTGCTAAATATTATTATTATTATTATTATTTAACTAGGACCATGCATGCAATTAGTGTGTTAGATTTATCCCTAAAGCCATACTGCCCCGGATAGAAAAAGTTGATGTGTTCCAAGTAGCTTACAAGTCTTTTTTTCATGACTTTCTCCAGTATTTTGGAAACGGCCGATAAAATAGATATTGGCCTATAGTTAGAGGTATCCGCCCTGGTACCAACACCCTTAAAAATCAGAATGACTTTAGCAATTTTTAGAGTGTCAGGAACTATTCCCTCTTCAAAGGACCTATTTATCAGCAGATTAATCCTTTTTTTATAGGGTTCTTACATTTTTTTAGCAAATTATTATAACAATGATCATATGGGTGGCTCTCAGAGTTTTTAAGTTCAGAGATAAATTTCGCCACCCCACTTTCATATGTGTATATTAAAGACATGGATTGAGCATTTTTCCCCTCAAAAAGTATAAGTTTTTCCAACGGCTTTATTGGTATCCTCATACTTAAAGAATGCCCCACCTCAATAAAGTAATTATTGAAAATGTTGCATATTTGTTTGTTGTCGATAAATTCTTTGTTATCATGCATTATTTTAGTTATTGTATTAAAATTAGACTTAGAGTTAGTTTTATTCATAGCACTGTTAACAATTCTCCACATTTTCCTGGGGTTTCCAGTAACGTCATTAAATTGCTTAGCATAGTGTTCCCTGAGTAGCTTTCTTCTCAGGAAGGTTACGCTATTTCTGCATAGAATATAATCATTAGCTATATTCACATTGAAAGGGTGTAAGCCTATATCGTTGATGAATTAGCCCTAGAAGTTCCCTACTAACCCACGACTGTTTACCGAAGGTTACTTTTTCCCTATCATCTAGCCCTCTCATGGCAAAATATAAGGATTGGCTCAAAATGCTAAAAAGGTTTCCATATATTTGATTTATTTTTGAAAAACATTATAAGTTGTATTAAGGAAACAATATTTAATCATGATTATAATAATAGAATTCAATGTAAAGAATAGTTACAATGTGGAATAGAAAATATGTTTTAAATGGTACTGAGTCTAAGATCAATTGAGAATTAAGATATGAATGCTCTCTTTAATATCTAAGAAGCTATCAATATTGACAAAATTAGTCAAAATCACAATATAACAAATTAATAAATAGACATATGATATTAAAAGTGATGTAAAAGCAATGATTTGAATGTAGGATAGATAAATGATGTAAAAGATATTAATCTTAGATTAGATGACAAGTTTAACGTTAAATTACTGTCCTTCACAAATTCTAAAAAGATCTTAACATATTAAAAATATGAGTCAATTCACATATAATATAAAAATAAACATGTTAAAATACATGTAATAATAACACATGAGTCAAATAAAGTTGTATACACATTATGATGAAAAAATGACAAGTTATAAAGTTAAGGTAGACAGTTGTCAAATGGGAGAGAATAAAAATTAAATAAATGTGAATGAATTCTATTCTTATCTTGAGATTGAAATTCCCTTGTTCCTTGTGATGCTGAATGTGAATCAATCACTAATCGACATGTTTCGACGCGGCGTCGGCGTCATCCTCAGGACTAAATAAGACAAAATCAACGTAAGTTGTGGTGCAAGTAATCCAATGCTAGCCAATGTAAACAATTTGAGACTAAAATTACTGAACAAGTGTTAATAAGGGAAACATACCGTAGAAAATATTTTCTACTAGATGTTTCTCTTAATAACACTTGTTCAGTAATTTTAGTCTATTTATTAATTATTTATTTATTTAGTCTATTTATTAATTTGTTATATTGAGATTTTGACTAATTTTGTCAATATTGATAGCTTCTTAGATATTAAAGAGAGCATTCATATCTTAATTCTCAATTGATCTTAGACTCGGTACCATTTAAAACATATTTTCTATCCCACATTGTAACTATTCTTTAAGTTGAATTTTATTATTATAATTACGATTATTTGAGTTGTATTAAGTCTGTCACTATTTAGTGAGTTCAATTTTTCTAGGAGAATATTAGTAAGGGTTTTGTAGTTAATCCTAATGTTTGGGTTTTGTCTTCGGTTTCTATTCCCTGTTCTGCTATTCACTTTGTCCGACTCCAGTTCAATTATTAATATATTATGATCACTAAGATGAGTGTATATTATTTATCTACATTATATCATATGATTGAGTGTTTGTAATAACATGGTCAATAGTACTCCCAGATATACTATCAACTCTTGTTGGAAGTCTATTACACAGTCCAAACCCATAGCTTTCTATCAGGTTTAGATACTTCTCATATGTACTATTTATGTTAAAATCCCCGACTATGATGCTATTATATGTATATACACTATTAAGTATGGCTTCAAACATATCAAGGAAATCAATTAGAGATGTTTGGGGGGGCCTGTATACAACACTTATACTTAAGGGAGGGTCTATATTATGTATATAGATGTTTATGTAGTAAATATCCTTTTCAATTATTTGCATCACTTCAAAGTTAAGATTGTTCTTAATGTATATACCGGCACAACCCACAGGTCTATCATTGCGAAACGAGAATATATTTTTGTATCCTTCAACATTGAAAAATTTACTTTTGTTTTCCTTTATCCATGTCTCAGTAAGGAGTATGAGGTCTGGACGGCTACCTATATGTTCTATAAGGGCATTTATGTCCTAGTTTATGAGGGAGACTTCTAATATTAGCATATAAAATGGACACCCTGGGATTCGGGTAGCAGTACTTGAAGTCTCTAATTGTGTCAAACCCTAGCTCATATGTATTCATAGGCTGCTATGTTTAGGGGAACTAAAGTTACAGTTAAAAAACAAAAATAAACTGGAATTTAAGATTAGCATGATAGGAATATTAATATTAATACTTGTAAGGACAGTTTGGGACACAATATCTGGTTGCTTAACTATTTAACCACTTGGCACTGAATTAGTATTAGTATTAAGATGTATAAGGTAGCACATATATTAAAACTACGATCATAGGCTGGCCACAATGGGTTACACTCCATGTCATGTGCTAGATAAAAAAGGCAGACCATAGTTATAACTATACTAAAGTACCTAATATAAGCCAAGATTAAAATCACATTGTAATCTCCCCCCCCCTTTTTGCTTGTTTTTCTTCTGCTTCCTATTCAAAGTTATCCTCGTTTTGTTGTGCAATAACTTCAAGCATGTTAGCACACTGTCATCTGAGATGTTCCCGGTATACCTAATGGTTGCAGAGTTGTCATCATATCTTAAAAATATCTTGCCATTTTTAACCCAGCAATATTTATAAACCCCATCATCTCTGAGCTTCCTTGCTTGGTAGAACCACAGACTATTCAGAGATGTTGGTTGCTCTGAGATGTACAGTGGGTGTCCAGTAGCATTTACAAGCGTTGTGGAGTTAATTTGTTTAATTTTATGTTTGTTGAGTAGAAGGGATTCCTTGATAGACCTCCGCATGAATTTCACTATTATGCTTGGGACGTTTCAGTCGATGGGCTGTGTTAATGTCCATTGTCTCCACTTTCACTCCTAACTCAAGGCCCATTTTGATTACCAAATCCACTACACACTCGTCGGTCACTTTGGGTAGCCTGTCTACAATAATGTTGTTTATCCTTGAGTATTGGTTCAATTCATTAAGCATTGTGTCGTGTAAACTAGTTGTAATTTCCAGGGCTGAGGCACGATCCTTCACTTTTGTTACTTCCTCATTCTTTTCCGATAAGCTAGTCAAGACCTCAAATACTTCGTCAATGCGTTTGTCTAGATTTTTGCGCCATTTACTGTCTGCACTGTCTAGCTCGTGGCACTTAACACAAAACCACTTTACATGCTTATTACGTGAAAGGTAACCAAAATCTTCATTGCTCAAATTCACACACTTTATGTGGAACCATTTTCTACAAGTTCCTTCACAAAAAATTGTTTTTTGCCCCCTCCCGACCAACCATATTTCCACAACCTCCCCCACAAAGGTTAACTGAACTGGACGCCATCTTGTTGTCATGTAGATACACTTCATTACTGTAAGATAAGTTGGGGTTTCCAGGTCCATGGAGTATCTGAACACCCACTGCTATTTCCTATTTTGTGGAAGACATTTTATGGAACATTGCTGGCATCACTGGACAAGGGACCCGATCTAGTACACTGGTAATTTCTTCCCTGCGTTTTAAAGCTGTTTAAGTTTTTTCTACTAATTTTTTTCTTTTACAACGCCAAGCTACACCAGCAATAAGTTTTCTGGAAAAGGATGTAGGCCTAAGTGGTTTTCACATCACACACATCTGGTTTCAATGCATAGGCAACATTCTTACAAGTTTGTGAATGTTTAATGAGACAAACTACCTCAGACCTCACCTCATTGGATGATTTTCACGATCAGCACTAACTTGACAAACATAACAACACCACTAACCATAGGCAGGGGAGAACTCAACAGTCCAAATAGTTCAGTGAATAGATATGACAACACCACTAACCATAGGCAGGAGAGAACTCAACAGTCCAAATAGTTCAGTGAACAGACATGACAACACCACTAACCATAGGCAGGGGAGAACTCAACAGTCCAAATAGTTCAGTGAACAGACATGACAACACCACTAACCATAGGCAGGAGAGAACTCAACAGTCCAAATAGTTCAGTGAACAGACATGACAACACCACTAACCATGGGCAGGAGAGAATTCAACAGTCCAAATAGTTCAGTGAATAGACATTCATTAGATTGTTTTGCTTAATCCCGGGATCATGATCAAATAAAAACCCATTCCATTAACACCTACTCATTTTCTAACAAATAAGTGTATACAATTGGCAAATACTCTGATTATTATGGTAAACAGTAACTGAGATGTACCATCCCCAAATTATTTAATTTGCTACCACCAACACTCCAAGAAATCCTTCAAATAAGTATAGCGAAAAATAAAATTAAAGACTGGATACTTCAAGGCATGCTTAAACAACCTATGTAAATATTTTGAGAGGAAATGTTAGGATATGTATAAAACTTTTTGTTTTTTAATTATTTTATTATTATAAATTTTACTATTTTTAAAATATTTATTTAACTGCAAAACCTGAAGATGTACCTTTAGGTACTTAAGGATTGTATCAAAAATTCAATTATGTAATTTTTCTTTTAAATCCTAAATAAACAATGATTGATTGATAAATAACCAATGATTGATTGATTGATTATTATTATTATATTTATAAAGTATAACTCTAATTATAATTAAACAAAGCTAAATCATATGCATATTCTAATAGCTGCATTGTATCATTAAATGTCTAGCCTTCCTACGCTCTTAAATTAATTACCCTACTCTAAAGGTACATTTGCGGCTGCCGCAAAGGACTGTTATAGATGTTTAAATTTCCTTACAGGCGGTTGTGACTTGTTGGTTATCTTCCTCTCCATCTTCTTAGCTTGGGTTGATCCACGGCAGTCATTTGGTTTGGTAAAATCTCTCAGATTCATCTCGGGGTTATTCAATAAAGGTGGGGGGTGGAGTACTTATTTTAATAAAAAGATTGAAGTTGATGAGGTTGATTCAGAAGTTTTATTTTGGATATAGTAATTAATGTTAATACTTGGAATTTTATTACATTTAATCTTTAAGTACTGCATATTGTATATAAAAAAAAGTTTAGTCAATATCCTAAGACTTAGTTGCAGATTGTACGCTACAATAGTTCAGCCACATGTGGGGGGGCATCCATCCACCATGGTGGTCTCCCTTTCCTTCCACCCATCTCTAGTACTCTATAAAGTCTAAACTAAAGTAACTGCTATTAGTGAAGTAACTCTTAGCATGTTTCTATAGCTCGATTGCTAACTGGGAAGTGTATCCCAGCACGCCCTTCCAACTCGCCTGCTAACGGGAAGTGTATCCCAGCAAGCCCTCCCAACTCGCCTGCTAACGGGAAATGTATCCCAGCAAGCCCTTCCAACTCGCGTGCTAACGGGAAGTGTATCCCAGCAAGCCCTTCCAACTCGCCTGCTAACGGGAAGTGTATCCCAGCACGCCCTTCCAACTCGCCTGCTAACGGGAAGTGTATCCCAGCAAGCCCTTTCAACTCGCCTGCTAACGGGAAGTGTATCCCAGCACGCCCTTCCAACTCGCCTGCTAACGGGAAGTGTATCCCAGCAAGCCCTTCCAACTCGCATGATAACCAGGAAGTGTAGCGTGTCTAATGCTTCCCTTCTCAATATTATCAAAGAAAGATGTTAAAAACTAATATGCCGATTGGCTAGCTGTTTGCGCCAAACCTCCCCTTTCCACTGTGAGGCCACACGTGCAGCTCACAGCTTCCGGGTTCATATAAAATAAAACAACCCAATGATCTAAAGTGAAAGGTAAAAAAAAATACATTTAGATGTGCTCTAATTTCAACAAATACTTACCAAGAATGAAAAACTACTAGATTTAAAAGTTAAAGGCCTAAAAATAAAGTTAACAAATTAAAATTTTGAACATGTATTGCTTACAACTTTGATTATAATTTGGGATACTTATTATTTTAAAATAAAACCCAACACCTTCTTATGATTAAACATTGGAACTGAAAAATGTAGACTAAATTAAGCCTAGAAATGAATAATATATTGTATATGCTGAAGGCTATTTATTAAAATAGGCCTGATTGGAAAACAATAATGCACAATAAGTGTGATACTCCAGTATCTTGATAATTTTAACATGATTTCTAAAAAACTTAAAGTAAGGGGGAGGGGGAGTTTGTAAAATTATATATCAAGTTATTGAATGTCTTTGAATATTATAAATACTGGGCACTCTCAAGACTATTACAACAATAATGAATTTATGAGTTTTAAGAATGGTATTCACTTAACAAAATAAACAATGGCAAACTTATATATATATATATATATATATATATATGAAATGGTCAAGAGCTAAGGGCCTAAAACTCTGACCACTTTACACGATAGACGCACGTGTCTTTCTTCTGCGGTTCTGGTTGCAACGGGCCTACTTCTTGTAAACCAGTCTAACTGCAAACCACACATGTGTTCATAAAACTTTTCTCTAGTGTTTTAAATGATTTTTTTTTCAACATGAGTGATTCAAAAGTATTTTTTGCCATGATAGAAGGTCAAAAGTAGGTGGAAATATTTGCCAAACTTAATCTCAATATTTTAATCACAGGGGATTGGGCACTGAACTCATCATTAGTTCATCAATTTTGAGATTAGTTTGCTGACATACCATGTCAACTCTTCTTTTCTGTATACCTTTCCAAAATTGCTTTCTTTAGCACGTCTGTATTTGATACCATCTCCATGCATGCAACATTATTCTGTAGTACCACATTTCAAATGCTTCTATTTTTCTTTAATTGCATCATTGGTCCATGTTTCATATCCTTAAAGTGCACTGCTCCAAACATGCCTTTAGGACCCTATTCCTGATTTCCGATAGACAGGGTTAGCTATGTATTCTTGTTATGGAAAGTTTTCTGAAAGCCAAATAATTTTAGTAAAACTTGGCGTATGATCTGAATAGGTAGTAAAACTAAAAAAAATAAGTTAAAATACATCAAGTTGAACTATAAAATTGAGCACTGAAGATGTGTTAAATGAATCTAATCTAATTTTTTTTTAGTCTAATAGGCAACTAATTTAAACAATTTGCCAAGCAAAGACCACTCCAAATAGCTTCTAGAGGCATTTAAATTTCAAAGTTTATCTAGGGACTGGCCACTCCAAATAGTTTTTAAGTGCATCCAAATTTTTTACTTTTTATTGGAGAGTATCCTCAAACTCCTCTTTAAAAAAACTTTATTTTGCTAACCACCCTCTTTAACCTTCTCCTCTTTGTCTTACAAAATTTAATTCTGACTACAACTTTTATTGTTTGTGCTCCCCCCCCCCCCCTTTTCCCCCCAAAANCTCCCCCCCCCCCCCTTTTCCCCTCAAAGTGAAATTTTGGGTGCACCACTGCCTGTTCTACTTATAATTAATATCTTCTGATAAATGATCAGTCTGAAAAATTGTTGATTTTTTATTTCAACAAGTTTTGATTATTTAATGTTGTAAAATATCCCAATTCCATTCTTCCCTTAAAAGTGGGATACACATCAGCATTCCCCTCGTCTAAATACAATATTGTAATATTTTATCATCCTTGGTGCCATGTAGCCGCAAATGAAGTAATAAATCATAATTTTCTCTCATTGCTATGAAATAATCTTACATTCAGAGAGCGATGGTCACGTGTGACTGACAAACATGTAAGAAAACAATGCTGGCAGTTTGGATTGCATGTGATGGCTTGGCTATCTCCTTAAGGCTAGATTAAAAATAATGACGATATTGCCTCTCCTTGTTTCAATCCACTATGTATTTCAAAAAGTAATATTCAAGCTTAGGTATTAAAAAATGCATGAATAATTTAAAATTCAGAGTTGAATATTTGAAGTTTGAATATGAATAATTCAGAAATTGATATTAGTAATTATTTGATTTTTCAGAAATTTGCACACTGCTATTAAAAATCCTTGTATTGAACACAAAGAAACTAATCAAACAAATGATAAATGTGTAACTTTACTAATGTAGTATTTGAGTAATATAGACTATTCTATACATGAGGCCCTGTTATTATTTTAGATAGACTGAAAAATGAGTAGAAAGGAAGCTTTATCCCAGTTTATCCAGCAAATCCATGGCAGACCGGTGGTTGTCAAATTAAACAGCGGTGTAGATTATCGAGGTAAGAATAACTTGTTCAATTTAATATTTTTATCAGGTATTACAGAAGGTTTTAAAATGTTGGTTCTCCAATTAAAAAAAAAATTATGATTTGTTTCAAAACTTCACATTAAAAGAATCCAAACTTCTTAATGTGTTCTGTGTGAAACAATATTGCCAATTTTGTATGTTAAAGTTAGATGTGATATTAGTCTACTTTTTAATATGAATAATTTATGGGATTACACTATTTGCATATTATGCTTTCCATCAAAGTGTTTTTTTTCTCTGTATATTTTATTATTATTTCAATGTAACTGTGTAAGATAGTAACAGGTTATGAAAAATTTTCCAAACGAAATTGTTGTCATGAATACTGTGAATTAAGTCAAATACTATTATTATTATTATTATTATTATTATTATTAGCACCGCGTCTTACTACCCGTTCGGGTTATACACACTTACGCTAATGTGTAATGGTAGGGTGATTGTGAGATGAAATGGAGGACCTACAGTTTAACGTGGAATCCTAACCACGGTGGCGGCCTGGCATTCCCCACATTCACAAGATGTCTTGTCAGAGGTGTAGGAAGGGTTTGGAAATCAGATAAATCTGTGCCGGTACTGAGGATTGAACCCCGGACCCCAGCACAGAAGTCTGACACCTTACCCCTAGACCACCAGATCACCAAGTCAAATACTGTTAAAATTATATTTTAAAACTTTTTCCCTACATAAGTAGGCTCTATGTTGATAGTAATACATTTTTGCACACGTTTCTTAATATGTTTTAATTAACATTCTGTTTACCAAAATATCTTATATCTTTAGTTTACTACTTGATATTGAATTCATATAGTTTATATAATTTGGAATCTCTTTTTTTTTTGTGTTGTAATATAAATTAATAAAATTAAGTGTTTCCCTTGTCATGAGCACTGAGCGACATCTACCACAATTAGAGACAGACATTTAAAAAATTGGTAAACCATGTGCACAAATATGTGTACCTCAAAGCCGGAATTTCAATTTTTTATTCGATTTTTTAAAATTGATTAAAAACTGTGTCAGAAGAAATAAAATTAATATTTGTTTGTGTCTCTTGGAAGCGAAGAAAAGTTTTGCCTCCGGTAATTATGCGATGCTACCCCAGGCAAAGCCGGGTACATCTGCTAGTATTTTATATACCTTAGTAATTGTTGTTCTCTTTGTTTAGGTGTTTTGGCCTGTCTGGATGGCTACATGAACATTGCCCTCGAACAGACAGAAGAATATGTTAACGGTCAACTTAAGAATAAATATGGAGATGCATTTATTCGTGGCAACAATGTGCTCTATATCAGCACTCAGAAGAGACGAGTTTAGTGATTTACAAAAATACATACAAATATTTTCCTTTTGATAAATTTGTTATTTATTGTAATGTTGTATTCATAACATACAGTTATTCAAGTTATATTTTAAATCTATTACTAACTTTTGTAAAGTGAATATTGAAATAAAAAAAACTCTTTGTTTTGAATAGAACGCTGGGCTGAATCATTAAAAAAAAACTTCACTTATTTATAGGGAGTGTGCAAAGTCGAATTGACTATATGAAATATTCTCAAAGCTGAATATTTTTTGTTGGTTTTTATGATTTAGAAAATATTAAATTTTAGTTATTTATATATTTGTATGCCCTAAAATTACTTTGAAAATGTTTTATTGCAGAATCTTTTGTAATGTTTTGTTTTATTCTGGTATATCCAGTTATTATCACAACTTATAGTTCAATTAATTCAGATTTGTTCAAATGCATATTAATCTTTTACAGCTCAAAATGATAATAGTCTACCATTTGAGGGGGTATCCAAACGTTTCAAGACTGGTTCTGTAAAATGAAAACAACACAGTATGGGGATACGTGCACTGGTGTGGTGAGCTGTGACTTACATCTGTCATTACGACAATGGCTGTGTTAAATACTTTTATTTAACAACTTACATGGGTGCATTTGCGATTTTATTATGGATTCCAAACTTGAGCAAAGAGTGAACATCAAATTTTGCATCTTACTTGTAAAATCTGGAACGGAGACCTTCCAAATGAAGCAGCAGGCTTACAACAATGAAGTTATGAATTATCTCGTGTGTTTTGAGTATCACTCACACTTAAGGAACGGCAGAACACCATTGAAAGACGAAGAGAGGTCAGGGCAAACTTTCACAAGCACATACACCCGGAAATTGTGGACAGAGTTAGGCAAATTGTGCATGAGTAAAGCTGGATGACCATTAAGAACATTTCTAACATTGTGACTGTATCATACGGATTAATGCAGACAATCCTCACATCAGCTCACGTCAGTTTCTGAGGCATCTAAAGGAGGATATTCTGCGGAAAAGACCAGAACTGTGGTGTACAGGCAATTGGGCACTCCCAACATGACAATGCACCCACGCGCAACGACGTGATCATCACTCTTCACGCACCTTACACACCAGATTTGGCCCCCTGTGACTTCTTCCTCTTCCTGAAGATTAAGTTAAAGCTCAAGGGTCACTGGTTCGACACCGTGAATGAAATCAAACCTGGATTGCAGGCGGTGTTGTACACGCTTCAAGACAAGGACTTCCATGGAGCTTTCAAAAAGTGGAAAAAGTGCTGGGATTGGTTTATCACTGCACAAGGGGGATTAGTTTGAAGGAGATAGGGGGTAATTTATTTCCATTTTACAGAACCAGTCTTGAAACTTTTTTGATACCCCCTTGTACATTGAGTATTTTAGCTGTCAATATCTTTATTGGCAAATTTTCGTAATTGTTGAAGCTATTTTTTTGAGGTTAAGGTGAAGCTGATATTTGTTCTGAAGCAAAGTCAAAGTTTCGAACACCCCTGCTTATTTTATATGCGTTTGGTTGGTTTAAGACTTGAATAACTCAAAACGCTAAAAATTGTTTTAACATGTATCAAACTACTACTTTGGTTTGTACACACATGTACTTTATTTTTACATCCATTACTTTTTCCACTTGTGGCCTGGTTAATTATTTTATTGAAGTTATATATTTACCATTACCGGTTTGCTAGGTCTGGTGTAGCTCCATATGCCTTATAACATAACTTAAGACTAGAACAGACACAACATCCAGTCCCCGGCCATTAATTCATCACTGTGAGAGGGTAAACCCATATTTCACCAATGATAAATTTTTCAGCCATGCCGGGAATCAAATCCGGGCCCCTTAGTTCAATAGACAGACACTACTGACTAATCACACTAATATGTTAAGGATTATGAAAGTTGAATCTAGAGGCAGTGTACATGCATTGTGTGGAGGAAGAGTGGAAAAGCATTTAAGAAAAACCATCCCCAGTACACCTGACCAGGATTGAGCCCTGATCTCACTGTAAGTAGTTTAGTTTAATGAGAGAGTAGCACACCTTAGACCATGGGGCCACTGAAGTGGTTACAGCGCTAATGTTCACTGAACACAATTGCTCTTGGTTATTTGTTCTAAAAGTCCTTCAACAGACACATTAGTGAGGAAGGTATTTACTCCCCCTGTTTATTTTTCAACAGTCACATTAGTGAGGAAGGTATTTACTCCCCCTGTTTTTTTTTCAACAGTCACATTAGTGAGGAAGGTATTTACTCCCCCTGTTTGTTTTTCAACATTCACATTAGTGAGGAAGGTATTTACTCCCCCTGTTTATTTTTCAACATTCACATTAGTGAGGAAGGTATTTACTCCCCCTGTTTGTTTTTCAACAGTCACATTAGTGAGGAAGGTATTTACTCCCCCTGTTTGTTTTTCAACATTCACATTAGTGAGGAAGGTATTTACTCCCCCTGTTTATTTTTCAACATTCACATTAGTGAGGAAGGTATTTACTCCCCCTGTTTGTTTTTCAACAGTCACATTAGTGAGGAAGGTATTTACTCCCCCTGTTTGTTTTTCAACATTCACATTAGTGAGGAAGGTATTTACTCCCCCTGTTTATTTTTCAACATTCACATTAGTGAGGAAGGTATTTACTCCCCCTGTTTGTTTTTCAACAGTCACATTAGTGAGGAAGGTATTTACTCCCCCTGTTTGTTTTTCAACATTCACATTAGTGAGGAAGGTATTTACTCCCCCTGTTTATTTTTCAACATTCACATTAGTGAGGAAGGTATTTACTCCCCCTGTTTGTTTTTCAACAGTCACATTAGTGAGGAAGGTATTTACTCCCCCTGTTTATTTTTCAACATTCACATTAGTGAGGAAGGTATTTACTCCCCCTGTTTTTTTTTCAACAGTCACATTAGTGAGGAAGGTATTTACTCCTCCTGTTTATTTTTCAACAATCACATTAGTGAGGAAGGTATTTACTCCCCCTGTTTATTTTTCAACAGACACATTAGTGAGGAAGGTATTTACTCCCCGTGGTTTTTTTTTAACAAAACTATAATGCTGGTAATTGTTTTCAAAACTAAACCAACGGATATCTTATAATTACCAGATGTATTTACCAAATTTAATTCAAATTGTTAGTTTGCTCCAATTGCCGAAGAAGAAAATAAATACACACACAACTATGCAGATTATTTTAATTTTTAGCAAAACATTACAAGTACTTATGAACTAAATTATATTGAATTTTTTTAAAAATGAATACAGTAGCAATACTAACTTTTGCTTGGGATGTATAAGCCTACTTATTTGTGAAGGAGTTAAGATGAAATTCCTTATCTCTATTTCAAATATATTTATACACACACACATCTGAATTTTGGTTCTTAGAGAAATGTTTGTCCTATTAAAACATGGAAAAAGTGTATACACGGGTGTGGGGGTATTATTGAAACAAATACCCAATAAACAATTTTGAGTTAAAGCAAGGTGACAAACCGATTTGATAATCAATAAATCATTGTGACAGCTTTTCATTCTTCTTTGTTAGCAAGATATGCCATACATCATCACCAAACAAATTAAAAGGATTTTATTTTAACTTCCACCCCACCCCCCTTTATTAGACAAGATCAGGCAGGAAAAATGGAACCTTTAAGTAATTTAATGTTCATAAAAGTTTCTAGTTTTATAGAAATGTATATAATTTTGATAATGTGCACACATTATTTTTCTTTCTCAGTTAGGTTTTGAAAGGGCTTGATATATTTTAGTTTACTACTTTGTTTGAAACCTCTTTTCTAGGATGATTAGAAAAGAGTTAATGAGCCCTTAGCAATACACACTAATGAGTTATGACTGTCCCATTTTCCACGGTTTTCTCACTTTAATGGTTGAGAAGATTTATTTAGCTTTGTTGGACAGCAGATAATACCACATTCTTTAGAAATTGAAATACAGAAATCACCTCTTTTGAACTCTCAGTCTAAGCTTATTGTACTTAGTACTTCCTGGAAGGTAAAACTGATAATCTGGTGGTTGGTTGAACAGCTTATATAAGGGGGGGAATGGAAGATGGAGGGTGGCAAAATGCAAACTTTATATTCTTTCACTCAAGTTTAAATTAGGAAGTAGCTCAGTGAATGTGTTCCTTGTGTAGAGTGTGGAGGTGATTATTTTTATTTATTAGTAAGTGGTTCAAATAATATTAATGATGAGGTACGTTAAAGAAAACTCAGGAATTTTTTTTGACTATGAGATTGACGATAATAGATCAAGATGAAAATAGGAAGGATGCACTATTGTTATTAAGGTATGTTATAGTATTTTTTTAAAATCTATCAATACTTTTGATCCAGTGTGTTATTTCAAAAGTAGTTTTCTGCTTTCCTTCTACTCAAATGGGGGTACACTTCCTCTAAAATATAAAAATATAACCTTCCTCATTCAATAAAAAACATTATCGAAATTTGTAAATTAATATAGCCCAAACGGATAGAAAGACTCTGTGCTAAAAAAATGGTTTTTTTTTATTAATGAACTAGAACCAGAACAATATCAGGAATAAAAAATAACTGGACCTTTATTGTGCTAGAACCGGAACCTGAACCGAGAAAAATTTTGGTTTGACTCCCTCTTTAGAATAAACCACCTTTAATACACCCGACTGGGATGTCACTGGCAGTATAGTCTGTTGCCTCAGAACATGCAGCCACTGAAACAGATCATCTTTTAACTACCACTATTTATTGTCTCTATAAAACTAGTGTAGTTGAATATTATAAACATGTTTATATTGTGTATGTAAAGTACTTAGTAGTTAATATCTAGAGAAAAGGCAAGTTTCGAGCCGAGGTGCGAGAAGAGAAAAAAAAAAAGTTTTACCAGTCATTGTGGTAGCTAGAGTATAATATAATACAAAAAACACTAGGCATCTTTATTATTCTTCGCACTCATCTTGTTGATATTCACAAGTATAAGGTTTGATTTCCTATAATGTTAAAAGCTGTGTAAATTTGTGAATTCTTCTGCCTACCTCACACCCCCTTAGTAATTTATCTCTAGGGGATAAGTGGACCAGTGATAAGTTATGATCAAGAAATTTACTTAAGACGGCTGCTTGGTAGAGCAGTGAGACACGTTGCAGACATTTAGAAATCTCAGATTATTTAAAACTCGATTCATGTGAAAATTTGTACTTCTTCGAATTAAGAATAAGGTTAGAAACATAATTCTAGCCTTCTTCTATTAAGGTGAAGTGAAAGGGGACGTGAGAAAAGGCTGTGTGTGTGTGTGTATATATATAGAGTTCCAGTAGCAATGTTTACTTTAATTCTCTACACATGGTGAGCTCAACAGTTATTGAATATCTGTCAAGGATGTTCAGGAACTTAATGACAACTTTTTATCTTAATTTAAAAAGTTTCTCATCTAATACCACTATACTATAACAGATATTCAACAACTTTTGGTATCACCATCTGAAGAAATTTAAACTAAACATTGCTTATTAGAGCAATATTTTATATATTTTGGTAAAAAAAAAGTTTTGTGGTAAAAACTGCAAAAACAATGACACTTTCTTTCTTATAAATCCCCACCTTAAATAAAGTCATGTTTTGATATGGTAGCAACTGAAATTTTTAAGATAATGTGGGATTGTTTTAAAGGGTTTTATGAAGTTATCACAGATTTTTTGAACAGTTATAACTGGTCAGAACTTTTGCCTACATTTTGGTGAGAATAATATTAAAAAATATTGGACCAGTTCATAAATAATTCGTGATTTCTAAACGTTTCCAACGCTTTTCAGTGCTTTCCCATGAAGCCCTATTAAGTGTTAGATACTTTGACTTTCATCTTTATTTAAGAACAATTTTTTTTCCCTTGGTCTTCTTTTTGACTTGGTTGTTTTGTTTCTTTTTAATTATCTTTCCTTAAGTTTTAAGATTCTTAGTTTTAAAAGCTTCTACTTCAGTGCATACTTGAGGTGTTTATTTATTTTGTGTTTCATATGAATTTTATTCTTTTAATTTTTTTAAGGCACTTATATAATTCATATCAGCACATGATATGAAAGCAACTTAATTTATGGCAGCGAAACACACCTAAACCTAGATATTTACTAATTAGAAGGCAAGATGGTATTGTATACAAAGCGTAAAAAACCTTCATCACCAGATTTGAACCAGACTCCCCCAAATTTATGGTCGACCCTTTGACTACAGGGCAATTTTTTTGTGTGATTGATGAAATTAATATTTTATAATACCATTCAAAGAACATTTTATTAGGGGTGTGTGAAGCTAATTTTTTACTCCAAAGTAAAGTGAATCGAATAGTATGAGATATTACCGAAGCTGAATCAAAGTTTGGATATTTAAAAAAAAAGTTAAATGTTAGTTAAAAAATACTATACTTTGTATAGCTATGTAAATAAAGGTATTAAATATCATTTATAAAATGCTATTTTGTAAACATAATTAATATATTTTGTCTTAAAATGAAAAATTAAGCTATCGCAAAATGTAATATAATTATTTCATTTTTTTAAACTAACATTAATTTGTGATGAAAATAACAGCAGAAAAGTTTATAAAATAAACAAAAATACGTATTTTAACTTTTGGGGGGAAGGGGGGCAAAACTTCGCTAAATTGAATCCAGAATTTTACTCTTGAATCAAAGTCAAAGTTTTTTAGCTTCAAACACCCTTAACATTTTATACATTTTCATGCATATAATCGTGTGGTCTCCCAAGTGTTGTTTTTAATTTTCTTGAACAGGAGTCTATCGCCAATAGCCATCCCTAGGGCATAGTAGAATTCAATGAAGTCTGGAACTAGTTTATAGCCCACGCTGAAAACAAAAGTCTCCATTAATAAAAATTATATATGAATGGAAGAATATAATACAACTATGAAATAGATTTTTTGAGTTCAACGCGAATCTCAAATTGAAGCAAATATTATTTGTGAATTATTATTATTATTATTCATGAATTTTGAATAATTTTACTATCAAATAATATACTAGTTAAATTTGCTGAAGTTATGATGTTAAAAAACAATAGTTACAGATAAAAAAACATGTTAATTTTGGACCCTAGTCCTTAAGTTCTTCAACCGGTTCACGTGGTAATTATAAACCATTTCAATACTATCGCAAAGTTAATACATTTGCTAAGTATTATCCAAAGGTGGGATTATAGGCTATGTGAAAGTTTTATTTATAAAGGCTGTTTTGAGCTAAAAAAAAAGTGTTTTATTTTTCGACCAATATGTTAATAAATAATAAGGATTTACTTTACCTTACAAGAATTGTTATTAAAATATACTAATGTTACCTCCTCCTGGTGGGCCTAGTCTGTCAGGATGTGTTGTGGCTGAGGATAAGGATGGTGACTGGATATATGACTGTGTGGGTTTGTAATTGCTGTATGGCTTTGGTTTTTATTGTAATACTTTGCTCTACTAAAAAATGTGATTTTGTTAAGAACAGGGTGTCTACCATCCGGGAAAATCAGGGAAAACGGGAGCTAGCCGGGAATTTGAAGTGATCGGGAAAAAACTGGAATAAGTCGGGAATTAAGTAAATTACAATAAAAATCCGGGAAAATGATATACAATAATTATTAAATCTGTAAATTATAATCTTTTTTTTTTGTTTGTACATGTGTAATATATTTTTAATTCCCACTAAACAATTTTAATACAAATTTTAAAAAACTATTCAAATTTTACAACTTATTATTATTTATAAAAAAGATTAATAGAAAAACGAGGAAGGGGTTGGGGGGGGGATGTTGGTTAGAAGGATGTGATATACTTTTTTTTAGTCGGGAATTTTAGAAAATGATCAGGGAAAAGGTCGGGGATTTCATTGGTCAAGTTGAGTAGACACCATGTAAGAAGTTACTAAAAAGATATAAAAGGATTTAAAAGATTTACTCAGGAGCTAGTGACAGAACAAAATAGCAAGTCATAATTAACAAATGGCTTGGCCGACACACTAGCTGGTCCTACGCTGTTATGAACCTTGGTACCTCGGGCACGGCAGTAGTCCCCCAGCACACATTCTCGACGATTCGGTGTCCTAATTCGCATAGCCCCAAAATGATCAGAGTGATCCCCCTGGAATCGATGGGGAATTGTCAGCCCTGTTAGCTCAAAGAATAATGCTATTTATACAACTTGGCCTGATTGCCAAAAAGAAAGCTGATAAGACATTCTGACCATTAGCACTTCTGTTCTATTGTTTACTCACTCATCATAAAACACAGCTAATCGTTCTTTCACTTGCAATTCGCAACATTACAACGTAAAAATAAACAAACATCCAAATTTATGGCATGTCGATTACATTATCATATTTTAGGCACATGGGGGGATTTGCAACAGACCTTATCAATATGAGTTGTAGTAAACACTTCTAGTTTGTTCAGTGCCTGGAGAATAGAGTGGCTTACATTATGTTGTCTCTCAACAAACTGTCTCAACCTTTTGATGTGGACCATGGCCTATGTTGGGATCGGCTTCTATGGAAGTTCTGTCTGTTCCCCTTTTTCGTCTGAAGATTCATCTGTCAGTTCACCAAACATTGCTAAGTTCTCATCCAAGTTCATAAAATCCTCATAATGAACACCTGCGTCATGCCCAACATCTTCCCAGCTGTCCACAGTGGGTACGATCTCCGCAACAGCTTCATTTTGCTCTTCACTATCGTGGCAAAAACCTCGCATTTGGCGATATTGTTTGGTCACTTGATCCCACGCACTGTTGCACATTCAGGAAGATTGGAGAGTGTAAAGTTTAACCTAACATTCTTATCAATGTAAGCACCCCAGAGAATGTTTTGGACCACAAGACATCGGTAGAAGTGTTTGAAAGTTTTTAATATTCCTTTATCCATTGCTGGTCATATTTGGAGGGGGGGGGAGGGGTTAACACAACCTTTACGTGTTTTTATTAGAGTAAAGGTGTTATGTGTGGTGCTGTTGTCAACAAACAATTGTTCGATTTGTTGCAAATTTTAGTGCCCCTACACATGGAAAGCCTTTTATTCGAACAGAAACAGTCGAGTTGTAAACATGTAGTTTGCATGTGATTTCACTCAAAAGCTGTTTTTCGTTATCTTCGAGGTAATTTTACTTCAAATTAAACAAAACAAGTTTGAATTACATGTGATTTTTAACATTGTTTTAATATAAGGTTCAAGGGACCAAGGGAAAAGCTTGAATTAAACACAAATTCAAATTATATACATTTGAATTATCCAAGTTCGACTATTAATGAAGCTTCGCAGACCTATAAAGAATATAATATTGTCTACGAAGATATCTTTTTTTAATATTTGACCAACATTCTATTTGGATAAACGAACCTTTGGATGGATCAACCTATTATTGGTTCACATGTTTAGAAGGTGTCCTGTAAATATTTAAAAAAATAAATGGTACGATGCACCGCACTGACTTTCACCCGCTTTTGTCTTAAAATAGACATTTACTAAAAATTCATAAGATCTGTGAAAGAAATAATATGTCTATACATTGTTGTAGGAACACTAGACTAGAAATCATAAATGATAATATAATATACACCGTTACTTACTCTATGGAATTAAGAACTATGAACACTGTTAAAAAAATGAGAAAAGCGAAACATCTTTTTCCACCAAAGAGCATAAAAAGTATATACACTTGCTTATAGTTCAGAAATTATTGGTTTAGTAAAATTGTATTTTAAATAAAAGTTTTTTATATCTTTAATAGTATTACAACTTCACAATGATAAGTTATTTCATATCTCAAATAGTTGTGGATAAATGATGAAACTTGTAAAATTTCCCTTCTGTAAGGTATCCTTTAAGTGATTTTTATGAGAAAATTATAGTTGCCATCTTGTTTATAATGATAAACAGTGTTTAAATAATAATAAAAAAAATTAGTCAAAATCATCAAGAGCGAATTTTGAGAAAATCTATTTTTTCTCTTTTTGCCCATAAACTAACCTTAAATTTAGGGACGGATATCTAATTGCAAAAACTACACGGGAGGGACATTATGGAAACCCCAGATACCAAGTTTTATCCCAACCATTAAAATAGTTTCGGTTCTAGCCTGAGGTAAACGCAGATGGCATTGCGAAAACCACTTTTTTTTTTGTTCCAGTGTTTCATGAAACATAAACCTTTATTAAAATATCAAGTTCGATTTGTTTTACGATCACAATATTTTCTCTATAAGATGTTGAGAGAAAGTAAAAAAGTTATTTTTAATATGTATATCTGAACTTTGTGTCTTTTGAGCTAAAATTTAAATTTACGCAAATGCAGGTAAGAAGTAATGCTGCTAAATTAGAGTTTTTAGTAATTCTTAGTGATAAATATAATCAAAATATGTTATTTTTTTATTTTTATATTGACTTTGTTGCCTAAATGATTTTTTTACAATTAATCAACCATATTGAGACTTGTGTTATAATATACTATGAATGTGTTATAGTGTATATGTTATTGTATACCATGATTGGAACAGCTGGTTTATCTATTTAAAATTATTGTTAGGAATGTAGATTATGATGGTGAAGTGTGAAGTGATAGTAATGACAAGGAAGAGGATAATGCCTAGTAAAACTATCAAGTTGGACAAAGTGGAGCTGATAAAAGTACAAAATAAAATAGCATGAAAATGTGATAGAGGTGAAGGGTGGGAGTAGATAGGATCTAATAAGAAGAGGGAAGCAGAGAGAATTGTTCTCTAAGTATGTAAGACACCTGCTATGGAGGAGAGAAGTGTCCTTGAAATGTAAGGAAGTGTTGTACAGGGCGTACTTTGTAGCTATTGTCACACATGCAACAGAAACATATGGGCTTTGAATATAAAAGAATAGGGAAGTGGAGCCCATAGGAATGACGTTTGTGAAGAGAATGTTAGTTTTCACAAGAGAGAAAAAAGGCTGGTGAATAAAGTTATTCGAGAAAGAGTGGAAGTAGAGGGCATACTTGCTACAATAGAGAAAGCAAGCCCAAGATGCTAAGGGCATGTGATGAGGATGTCAAAGAGAATGATTTAGGTGGATCAAGTATGTAAGAAAAAGATTGCAAGGGAAGCTAAGGGTGTGTGCATGCCGAGAAGCTCACACATCGCTCATCATTCCTCTTTCTGCACATCGTACAAGTTGTAGAAACAAACCCATGTCAAAGTAAACCCTTAGTGTTGTTCACTGCACATTTTATTTAATCTTTTGTCAATTCAACTTTTACTTTGACCTTTGTCTTGTATGAATTTTCTACAGATTGAGTGTACTTTAGGAAGATGAGTGACATAGAAGATAAACTAATAAGTTGTATTTCGAAGTACCCCGAAATCTGGGACAAGAGGTGTAGAAATGTTGCCACTGTTGAGAGTCATCAGCATTACTACTGTCAAAGATATTTTTTTCCGTTTTAATGAATATTTTAAAAATACATTTAAATAAAAAAATAAAAGATGTGTGAATGATCCATACAGACTGGTTTTCTCTAGCTGAGTACGAAGTACGATGAGCAATCTGCTCGGTTTGCATAGGTTGTTCCATGAGCGATGTGCGTGCGTTGTGCGAAGATAGAAGTGATGAGTGATGTACACAATCTGCGGCATGCACACACCCTAAGAAACAGGTGAAAGTGTAAAGAGAAGAATGGAAGCAATTAAAGGAGGAAGAATTGTGGAAGGTTAGAGGTGGAGTAAGAAATGTTATTATAATGACCAAGCCACATGCTGGAAACAGTTGGTGATGATGATGATGATATTAGGATTGTGAGGGCCATTTATATATATATTTTCTAGGGTCATCAAATAACTTAGATCTGCAGATCTCTCATAATCTTGCGAGTATACTAACACATGGTCCGGCATCGGTAACGTCTTCCCTTCCCTGACTTGGGTCAATAGTTGGTCATGTCTGTCTTTGTGTGTCTGCCAGTTGATCGGTTGACCTTGATGACAGATGTGCGATCTGATCTTGCAATAGAGAGGTTCCTTATTATACAATTCCTCAACCTCTTTAGTCTCCAACTCTAATATATGGCCGTTTATTCTCACCTGAAACATGTTAACATTAAGTTATTATCGTATAGTGTCAAAATAATATACCCAAAACTAAAATAAAATAAAGTTTTAAAATTGTCCATTGGAAACAACCAGAGTTGAACAAAATCTGACCTCTTAGGCATGAGTTTCTCAATCCCAAATTCAACACAAAAGTCAATGACTCATAAACAGCTTAAAGGTGTAGAAGAGGGTGCTGTAGACTTACGCATGTTGTTGATCAAATATTTTTTATGGAGCTACAGATTTGGTATTTTAGATTTTGTTGGCGCGTTTAGATGATAAATCATCAACTATTTTTAAATAAAATTGCTCTTATGGAACTTCTTTAGACATGTAGTGTAGAGTTTTATGCCTTTGATGACATCTCCAACAAACTTAAATATATCAACTATTGCAAGTGGGTTGGGGAAAGAGGGGAACCTTTTGTGAATAAAATAAAAAGAACAGCTCATTCTTTTCTCAACAGCGGGGTGGAGGTGTGGTGGGGGTGGCGGTAACAGATATAGCAAAACCACCATTTAAAGAACCTTTAATAACCATTGAAATATCACTAAATATAAATGTATGTATTTATACAACAAGGTATGTGCTCTGGGCATACTATATTTTATAAATGTTGTCAATGCTGTTCGATGGAAGCTAAATATCATATGTTCTCAATATTAATTGGCTTACAGAAATTTATTTATATTCACTAAAAGGTTCTTTGAAGAGTAGATAGCGTCTAGTCCGAGTGCCTGCTGGTCAGAGCGCACAATGTTGCACTTTTAACTTTTTATAACCAAGTACAAAAATTGCCATCTTGCTTTCAATGAAATAACACAACTCATTTGTTATAAGAGTTATATTTATTTTATAGTCTAACCAGAGAGAAAGGCTCGAAAGTTGCTTATTGTTGTTAATTGTTAGTCTTCAATTGCAATTCGAAACTAATAGGATACATAATTGTTCTGATGTAGTTGTGTTAGTTAAATTACATCAAGATGGGAAGGTGGGACCGGAAGGAAGAATAAAGAGCTAAGAATGCAATTTCATTTAGATGGTGAGTGAATTTTTTTGTAGTTTGCTCACACAGAAGTGAAATTCCATCCATATACCTGAAGCAACAAATAGTTTTTCAACAATAGTCACCTCTCACTAAGATCAATCACTTCTTCTATTATGCAAACAATTCTTAGAAGATTCCTGCAAGTTACACACTTAACCAAATGATCCTTAAAAAAAGGTAGGCTAGTAATCAAAACATTTTGTATTTTAATTTTTAAATTGTTTTTATCACAACATTAAAAATAAATAACAAATTGGAAAACATTATAGTATTTTTTAAAGACAATATATTAATTATTTTGGTTGTGTTTTAATGAACTTCCTATAATATATTTTATATACACTATATATGATACATTATATATAATTATAATGACTCCGCCCGATTCTTAACAGGGAAAATTCCCGTGATGAATGTTTGGACCGAAACTTGGGCTCTCTGGTCTTCATGACACAATAGGTCTACATCACTCATCCATTCCTTATCCGAGTAACTTTTCTGATAGTTTTTCAAGTTTTACACTTCATAATGTATGTTTATAGTATGATTTTACATGTTCTAGCTGCATTCATTTAATTACATTAACTAATTAGTAATGAGGATACTAGAATTTGAAGGGACTGTATCCACATTCATGTGAAGTGAAAGTGAGGAATTATTTATGGATAAAACACCCTCAATACACCCGGTTGGGATTCAAAACTAGACTTCCTCCTCACAAGAAAAACCAAACTAGACGAGGCTTATCAGTGATATCTAGTCCGTGTGCCTACCGGTACAGATGTCTTCATTTTAATACAAGTAAATATTATTAAAAACTCTTTGTATACATTTAAAATAAATATGAAGTATAGCTGCCTTAAATTGAAATGACGCACAACACACGTCTTGTCGCCTCGCTGATCACTGCGTGTCTGCTATCGGGTATTAGTGAGAGTTTGTTTCTTTCTTGCATATTTTCAAATTCTGATGATATTGTAGATTGCACCCGTGTGGCCTGACAATATCGACCTATCACATGAGTGTAGTTTAAATCCTAGCTTTCTGGTTGGCTGTACTGAGGAAAAGGTGTATTTCTCTTTGAACGAAAGCTCTGTGCTGTATCAACTTTTCCCTGTATTTCATTGTCCAACACATCCAGTAAGCACATTTAAGGTGATTCGACCAGCAAGCTTCTCCTAGAATAGATTGGCTATAACATTTTGACAGGGAATCTTTAACATGGTTGAAGGGGAAAGGGGGGTGTTGTGTTGTGTTGTGAAGGGGGAGGGGGAGGGATGGGCAGGCGGAGTTGAAAAGTAAGGTGAGATTGCTAGCTCTTTGTTCACAACGGTGTTGTCATAGCTCTACCTCTTTTTTTCCGCTATGGAACTTCACTGATAGAAAATAAATGTCACCGCATGGCTCACCCGGGAGTTGGGGTTTGAGTTTGAATCCTGGCTACTAAGATTCATACAATATTAATAATTTAAAATAATGAACTTATTACACGTGTCACAAAGTATTTATTGCACCGAATACTAGCCCATATTTAGAAGAAGAAAATAAGTACCAGTATTACTAAGCAATTTAATGAAATAATTTGAGTGATAAAAGTTTAAGGGCTCTTTTATTCTTTTAGCACCGAGTCTTACTATCCATTCGTGGTATACTTATATGTACTAATTACACTAATTAGTTAGGAATTAAGAAATCTGAATTTAGAGGAAGTGCACTCGCATTTGCATAGAGTGGGAAACAATTTATAATAAAGCCACCCTCAGTACACCCGATCGTAATCGAACCCCAATCTCTTTGTCTTAACAATGGTCTGGTATACGACGAGAGTGACGCCTTAGAGACCATGATGGTACCAGAACAAGTTTTAGAGTTATTTATTCATAGTAAAAAAGTATTACTTTTCTTTATAATTATAATAGTTAACAGAGCTCATGATGAGTCCCTTACAAACTTGCCGACAAGCTGTAAAAATGTTGGAATGCCACGTGCATAAGAAAGCAAAGTGATCAACAGCCAACTGGTTTACCAAATAAATAAAAATATTTCAAAGCTTGAGTGTGTCAATTGAGCGACACATTGAGGACCATGTGATAAGATATACAACTGTTCGCATGAGAGGACCTGCTGGTATACATAAGTCAAGATGGATTAAATGAACCAATTGACCGACAAATTAATACATTGCAAACAACGTGTTTGACAACAAAATCCTAAACAGAAAATTACAAGTAAGGTCTGTGAAATTTAATTTTTTTAAATATAATTTAAAACTTTAATAAATAAACACATTTGTGGTCACATGGTCCAATGCGTCAATATCCCATTGAACTGGATTACTAGTGTTGAAAAGATTGGGGTTAGAATTCCGGTCATAAGTACAGAGGTATTTACCCCCTAAAAGATTATTCACTATTTCTCCACGCAAATGAGCGCATATTTACTTAAATTTTACCTTTCTCATTGCTTACCCGGCGTATAGCTCAAACTGGGAATGAAAAGCTAAGGAAAAAAATACCAAGTTAGTGGATTTTTTTTAGCACCGCGTCTTACTACCTGTTCGGGTTATACGATAATTTTGTAGACTAAAATCATCATTAGTAAGGAATCAATTTTCTAGGTTTTTTTTTTTGGGTCAACCAGTTGACTGTCAATCATTTTGTTTGCATACGCATTTGTTCAACCAGTTGGTACAAGTCATGTCCTACTTGTGTCGGCTACTTGATCCACATTGCTCCTGCTGTAGATCACTTTGTCTTTCTTCCCCTTTGTCCTCCCATGTCAGCCAGTTTGTGATTTATCAGTTTGCCTGCCCCCGTAACGAGGGTAGAGTTGTAATTCTCATCTTATTTGGTTTGCCAGTGACAAGGAGATCAAGGTTAGTATCGCAGTAGGATGTAATTAGGTGTTCGGTTCTACCTCTATGCAAATGCTGAGACATTTTCTAAATATCTTGACGTTTTATCTCCCCACGTTTAGTCCAACTTGGTCGCCTACACACTTTACAGTCCTGCACTACACTTCTTATCTCTATCAGTTCTAGGAAAAGTTTTCTTGTGGCCTCGGCTGATTAGCGGTCGCAGTCAGCCAGCCTCCCAATTGTTTAAACAAACCAGTAATGCTGCCAACCTGATGGTTGGAATCCACCAGTTTGTATAACGCTAGCAACGCCATCAATTTGAGAGCTGAAAGCTCAACACACCGCCAGAGAGGGTAGGCAGGGCCTTAACATAATAAAAGCACCGCGTCTTACTACCCGTTCGGGTTATACGCTCAGGGCCTTAACAGAAGCTAATAATAATAATATTTAGCACCGCATCTTACTACCCGTTTGGGTTATACGCTTTAAGTACTAATTACGCTAATGGATTAGGAATTGGGAAGGTTGAATTAGAGGAAGTGAACCCGCATTTGTGTGGAAGGAGAGTGGAAAACCATTTAGGAAAAACCACCCCCAGTTCACCCGAACGAGATACGAACCTCAATCTCCCCGTCCTCAGCAGTCGAGCTCAACACGACAAGCACGTTAGCCAACTACGCCACCGAGGCGGGTCTTAACAGAAGTTAATAGGAGTAGACAACAGGGTTGGCACAACAGAACATTATTTGAACAGAACGATAGTGTTTACTAACCACAAAGAAGAAGATATACAATGAGAGATAAATATAATAAAGTTGATATAGTGTGAATAAATAATCTACCCTCGAATTAGAGAGTCCTAATAACTGAGCTTATCCAATTAATGAGCCGAAAGTCAATAAGCCTCAACATTAATTGAAAGTTACACATCAAACCTTGACAGAAGCCTAGTTTGCAAATATCCAGAACCAGACAAAGAGGATATTTGGTTGGTAAACATTTGATAGGCCTAATCTTAATCAGGAATACCTATGAACATATTTATTACTATACCTTTATGTTATACCCACACAGGGAGAAAAAATCTAAATAACTAAACATTATGTTAAACCCAAACAAGGAACAACAAATATAATTATATAACAACGGCAAAAGCCATTAGCCCTATACCCTATTAGTGTAAAACATGTGGAGAGACCAGATAACAAGGCAGTAAAAAGATAACCCGTTTAAGATGCTGCAGCAAAACTTTCATAATGTAAGCCGATTTAAATTGAATCAGACATAAAGTTAATTTACTATCCACATTAATGTAAGTTGAAGGCTTATGAACTATTGCAGCCAAGGCTTGAAAAAACCATAATAGGCCCTAGCTTAATGTATATTTGTGGTTAAGCTTAGGCCTAGGTTTTTTTTATCATAAAAGATTTATAAATTTATCTGAGACTGATAATTAGTAGTAGGCCTAGTTATCATGACGTTAATAAACTACACAAACAACTAATTCTAAGAAAGTATGATTGGACATTTTAACTAAAGTCTCAATAATTCCCTTCAAATAACCAAATGCATTTTATTATTATTATTTAACACCAAACATCCATATTTTTTCAAAACCACCCTCACGTTCATTTTATTGTTAAATGGGTACTAGGCATCCCTGCTCAGTAGGCCTAATGGGTATGCATGCTCATTGTTTTTACATGTAGTTGTTGTTGAGAATATTAAATTTAATCACTATTTTTGGGATTATTGAATGCTTTTATCAACTTTAAATAGCTGGTTTTATTTTCTAACACCTCCATGCAACATATTTGAATCATGCTTAAACGTGAGAAGAACTTTTTCAACACTTTAAATTAATAAAATTAGCACATAGCATGTATGTTCAATTTGAGTACCGTTTATATCTAACCTCAACTCACACAAACAAAATTAATATTAAAACACCTTGGTGTAGACTTGTATATTTAAATGCTCACTTGGAAAAATTGAGAACCGTTATAATGAAGGCCTACTAAGAAAATAAAAATAAACAAATAGGTATATGAAGAATAAAGCATTGGGTCGTAGAGCATACATATTACAAAAACATTGTTTCATTATGATTTTTTGACTAAAATATATTGTGTGTATTTAATAATATAAGAATAGTATTTTCTCATTTCAAATCGGAGGCAAACAAAATGATTCAAGAGATTTATTAAATCAAACTAGGTTAAATCTTCCTTGCAAATAATGCAACTTGTGATCAGTTGTTTGGCAAATTTAAATAAATAACGTTCATTTATGAAATTCATCATTCCTGAAATAAATTTACCTAAATTCTAGCCTCTTAACTTCTTAAAAGGCAATATTCTTTGGAAAAGTGTTGCCATCTGTTGACGCACACCGTTTTTATTCTGTGCGCTGACGCTAGAAGCAAAGTCGAAGCTAAAACTACAAAGTGTGGTGGTCATAATAACCCAAACGCTATATTTTCCTTGAAAATGAAGCTAACTAACTTTGCATCGAATGTTCCCAATAGCCCTGCTGACAACACTTTTCTTTGTTTCAAATAGAGGAAAAATTAAACTTAATTTTCTTTCTTCCAACCCAGCTTTTAACTAATTTAAAATAAATCAAAGTACTAAAATTCTGGCCTAGAGGTGCACATATTTGTACAATGCTAATGACAGAGAAACAAAAGATACGCAGACTCTTCGTTTTATTAATATAGATTCAAACTATTTCCTGTGAAAACATATGTTATAAAATGTTTCTATAATTCAAAACTAATTAGCAGTGAGACAACAGGTAAATAACTGAGTTGGAACATCATTAACAACTATTAAATTAAAACATCACCTGTCTTGACATTATTTTTTCATCTTTCTGTTTGTAGTTCCACAAAAACACCATACTGGCATGTGGATTTTCACTCTGGAAAATAAAATGCACCAAAATTAAATAGCTTCTTCCTGGGATTTTTCTCTGTGAATATAAAGGGGAATATTATATGTATTAATATTGTAAGGGGAGGGGACAATGTCAGGAAATGTTTAAAAAAAGGCACTTGATTTTATTAGTTTTTTTTTGGTTTATATAGCAAAACTTTTTTTTTTGCCAAAATAAATCATATGTATTGCTTCAGTAACAAACATACAGTTCGATTTTATTAACGTGGTGATATCAACAGATCTTGAATATTTGTCATGAGCACGGCAGCATTAGATGACAAACTTTTTAAATAAAGAGAAAAAAATTGTCATTAAATTTCAGGACAACCTTTATAGGTATTCAAGAAATATTAATATCATCATGTGAAGAAAATTAAACTTATGTGTTTACTGAAGCAATATTTGATTTGTTTTGAAAAAAAAAAAAAAAAAGTTTAGATATAAACACTGCAAAAAACACTGCCTTTAACTCATGGTTCTTACATCCCCACCTTTAAGTTTTAAAATCGAATAGGTACACTCTCAATATACTGTTTTGTAATTAATGTATAAATGTATCATGCATGTTTAAAATGTTTTTCACCCTACATCACTTGAACTCACAATCCTTTATACACGCCTCGCATAAGCTTCATTTACAGAAAGTAGTATGCTTACCTTGCTTGTCTACCCTATGGTTCTGTTTATACAACAGAGCCATAGTGGATCCCATCAAGGTGACTGTAAGCTTTCATTGCAATCAAAGTGTACATTAAGAGGTTTGGACTTTACTTATTCCAGGATTTCTTGAGTTAAAACCAAGGTAAATATAACCTAGGCATGGATTTGGGTTTCACAACTTGGTATGCAATATTATTCTTAAATTATACTGCAGCAATTGATGGAGGGACACTTAAATACCCCTCCTTTACTGCCATCAGAAGCAACAAAAAAAAAAAAAACTAATAAGAGTTATTGTAGAAACCCAACTACATAATTGCTGTGGACTACCACATGAATCATCTATTAAGTTTTATGTGGCTTAGTGATTAGTTCCTCGTTTGATCCAAAGTGGGAGCTATCTTAATGTAGGTACCACTGTAAGACTTAAGGGTTAGTGTTAGATTTTCTGGCATTGGGTTAAGTTAGTTTATAAATTATATGTGTTTATTATAGCATGACGAATAAAATAATGAAGAATAAACTAACCAACTCCTTTGCTTTCCTGCTTCTACTGTCCGTCATAACGACAAACCCGTCATCATCCACTCTTCTTAATAAGAGAGTCCTGGCACTTATAGTTCCTTCACTGTAAAAATAATTTGCATTACTTAAGTACCTAATCAATTCATGTATTTGTTGTTAATAAACCATTTACTAAGACATTGTATAATGTTTTAAACTGAGTCCACACCACTTTACCAACATTTTATGAAGAAAACATAATACTTCAAAATTTACCTATCAATATATTATAGTCAAATTATATTTGCTCCTATTTAATTGCTGCTTTAAAGTCCCTTAAACCGTTTTTATCATGGTGACTTGATAACAAATTTCACCATGCGAGCAGAACTTTGAGGGGTAAAAGAAGACAGATATCAGCAAACACCCAACTTAGTTACTGGCCTGATACAATTTTACTATAAATTCAGAAATATAATGAGAAAAGGGAAGGAAAATATTTTTGATGGGCGAGATATAGTCCTAGTATCTACACAGAAAGTCTGTAACTTCGGTACTTTTGCTATATATTAACCATTAATCTCACACAGAAAGAAACTAAATGAGGTACTATTTGGTACATTACATTTTATTATAGGTAACTGTATATAGTTTTAACCAACTCTTATCTAATGATTTTATTTGGTGACGAATTGAGTTTAGTTAAAAACAATTCAAATATTTCCTCAAGAGGAAAACAAATGTTTTATAAATTAGAATTTTAGGAAATGTGGAAGGAAATTTGCCTAGTGCCTCTATTAATAATTCCATTATACATGCCTTGCTCCTTCCTCACACTCACACAGCCATATCATCTCAACTGACTTAGCTTTCCTATTTTCCTTTAATTGTTTTAGGTTTTTATTTGTGTTTAAATAAATAAAATGGTTGCTTTTGAGTTTTAAACTCTAAATACCAATTGGTTGGGACTAGAAAAACCACCTCACTCTACTTGTCCTAGGTTCGGACTCTTGACGTCCCCACTAGCGGCAAACCAGACAAGATGACACCTCTTTGCATGCCCTTTGGTGTGAATCGTTTTTGTAAAGGAAAATTAATGCTGTTTATGGTGGTAGTATACCCACCTTGACACTGTGGATAAGCATAGGGCACTTGGCAAGCTGATGTCACTATTGCAGGCATCACGGTACCATTCCTTGAATAACTGGAACGGCTCACTGGACTCGTATTCTATCTTAGTCAATTCTGACTCTTCTAGGACTTCACCATTAAGGTTGTTCATATCGCTGTTCTGGAAACAATGTTGCAGATTTGGAAAGCTTAAAAGAGATTTGTGTAAACAAGTCCATCTATAGCACATGAATATGGATTAGTTTTAGTGGACTTTCAATAGGAATGGTTGCTAATCAGTTACCATCCAGCAAAAAATATCAATTACAAGCATTAATTAAATAAAATTCTTAATTCCAATTAAATACTATTAATTAGGTACTTATTTTTGGTCTAATTATTTAAGTTATTAAAATCCCTATTATTATTTATTTATATTAATTTAATTTACTGTCTTTAACAAGGTATCTACCAAATGAGAGTTTTGTAATTTCATTATATTTCCAGTATATATAATACATATTGGAAATATATTGACAGTCCAAAATTATATGAAACGCTATCAGAAACAAAGCATCCCCATCACAAAAGCATAAAATGATAAAAAGTTAAGTTGTAATTTTTATTTCAAGAATATTCAACTGCATTGAAGCATAAAAATCTATTTACAATAATGATTTTGCATTTCAGAAATAAATTTCATACTTTAATATGTATAAAACTAATGTCTAAAAAAAAACACACGCATGTATGCATATTGCATTTGTTTGAATGGCACCACCACCCTCAGCAGCCAATCCTTTCCACACCATGTCGGAGTGATTAATTTGATTAGTAAATACAGAGCAAGAAAGATACAGAATCTTCAATAAAATACAATGGCCCTAATTACCATAACCTTCTCAAGTTATGAATTATAAGGTCTTGTTGGTTAATGAACAAGAAACGGAAAAAATCATCAAGACAGTGATGAGAGTAATAACAGAATGGAACAAGACGACAGCTCACTATTGGAGCAGAACAGTGAAGGGTATAAACTAGATGATGGCGAATCAAGTTTAAACGACCTAGACCAATCAACATTGGCAATAAAGAAGCAGAAAGAATAGGCATTAAACTGATTAACGGATCAGGCTAAAAGGATAAAACGTTCACTAGACGAGCTTTTTCTACATATCGATAAAGGTTCAACTGTTTGAATTCCATTTATAGATGTAGAGCGGGGAATAGGGAATGCCACATCAATCCTCGGTGTTGTCTTGGAGATAGTGGACGAATAATTGTATTGACTTGGGACCAAATATGGGCTACTGAAGCAGCTCCATGCAACTATGTTTTTATTCATGTATTATCATATATGAAAAAAAAAAAAAAATAGAAAATAATTGCAAGACGATACATTTCTTTAAAGTTAGAAGTGTTCTGGTTAAACCTGTGTTGTTTTCTTGTCCGCCACTTTCACCCCTCTAGTCTAAATACATTAATGATTAACGCCTGTAAATTATTATTGTTATTATTATTAGCACCGCGTCTTACTACCCGTTCGGGTTATATGCACTTACGCTAATGTGTAATGGTAGGGTGATTGTGAGATGAAATGGAGGACCTACAGTTTAACGTGGAATCCGAACCACGGTGGAGGCCTGGCATTCCCCACATTCACAAGATGTCTTGTCAGAGGTGAAGGAAGGGTTTGGTAATCAGATAAATCTTTGCCGGGACCGAGGATTGAACCCCGGCCGCCAGCACAGAAGTCCGACACCTTACCCCTAGACCGCCAGGTCACCCGCCTGTAAATAAAGTGCCATTGGACAAGACTGTGGCTTTAAGGACCATTTAAACAGTACAATCCATCAGAAGTGGGCAAGGTTTCTTCAAGCCTACACATCACACCAAGTGCCTATAAAAAAAAGGTGCTTGTAAGAAAAATAACGTACTTTGTAATTCAAAGTGTCATAATGGTTTAGTTACCATGTTGTGATAGATTTAAAAAAATTAAATGAAATTGTAAAAATCTTTAATATATAATCTTGAATCAGTACTTTAAATAGAAGGTTAAATACATTACTTAAATTTAAAGTTTAAATATTATTCACACCATATTACTTTGTTAATATCACTAACGTGTAATTTACAGATATAACTGTAATTGAGTCTTAACTTTGTATCAATAAAAGTATGTTTTTATTTAGGCAAATTATGTTTATTCATAACTTAGTATTGGATTTAATGGTCACTCACACCATATTACTTTGATCAACTTTCCCTTACTCAGCAGGGAAGTTAGACCACATTCACTAAGGATTCTCAACAATGACTAGTGAAAATTGAAGATTATCTTATTTCATTATTCAACTTTCATTAAAAGCTCCAGTGAATGTCAACACTGACTAGTTGGTGTCAACCTTCACTGAATCTTCAACTTTCCCTGTAATAGACACACTGATTAATCAGGTACAGTACCTATTGTTTACTCCTTGTTTTTCTTAATATACAACTATTATTCAATCCAAATAATGCAAAATTTGACTTTGAAATAATCAATAGTAATTATTCATTCATAAAATAACCTGTCTAACCATTCCTACTAATTCCTGTTATAAATATTGATTATTCATATTTCAAATTATAAATACTGTTTAAGACTATCTATATAATCTTTGTTTTAAGAGAGCCTGACTTTTCCAGAGCTTTTTCTTTTTTTAATTCATTAAAGGTATCAGGATATTAGGAATATTACAAACATTTGAATAAGATTTAAATGTGTTATAATAAATGTGTTGGGGTCTAGATGTTCATAAATGGTTATGATGGGGTCAAAAGATTGCAGTGTAGGATGATAGGCCAGAGCATAGATCATACTAAAACTTTTGAGCCTAGAACTAGGATAAGTGATGTCACAATAGTCGGCTCACCTCGCTCTGTGTTTATTTATTCACCCGCCTCGGTGGCGTAGTTGGCTAACGCGCTTGTCGTGTTGAGCTCGACTGCTGAGGACGGGGAGATCGAGGTTCGAATCTTGGTCAGGTGAACTGGGGGTGGTTTTTCCTAAGCGGTTTTCCACTCTCCCTCCACGCAAATGTGGGTTCACTTCCTCTAATTAAACCTTCCCAATTCCTAATCCATTAGTGTAATTAGCCTTTCTAATCCCTAACAAATTAGTGCAGGCGTATAACCCGAACAGGTAGTAAGATGTGGTGCTAAAAAAAATATATATATTTATTCCCAGAAAATTTTCTTACATTTCAATAATGCCCTAGGTTCTAGTCAATTTTACCAAAGGGATGTCTATTTATTTATTTTTCTAGTTGTAAAAAGCTTTTTTTAGCACTGTGTCTTACTACCTGTTCAGATTATATGCCTGCACTAATTTGTTAGGGATTAGAAAGGCTTAGTTTAGAGGGAGTGAACCTGCATTTGCCTAGAGGGAGAGTGAAAAAACATTTAAGAAAAACCACCTTAGTGGACTAGACCGGGATTGAACCCCAATCTCCCCATCTTCGGCAGTCTAGTCCAACACAAGATTAGAGCACCAGACCATGTGACCACTGCTTTAATATCATAAGAAATACTACAGTGCCACATTTCAAATTTATGGAAAAATAAAATGTTCTCAAATTGGTCAACTTTTCTTTCTTAGATTCTTGTTCAAAAATGTGTTTTACTTTATTCTAATTCAAAATAAAAGGACTACTGGTACTAAATATGTAACTAAATTTTCTGGTATTGTTTGTTCTACATAGCCTAAATAAATTTTTATGATTTAAATTCAAATTATTCAATTTTTAGATGGGTAAAAGAAAAAAAAACAGCATTTGATTGGGCAAATCCAGAAATTTGTTTTCATGCCTCCTCCAAAGAAGGCTCAATCTATAACCATTCACTTGCTCGTTGGATTCACACAGTAAAGCATACTAGCGAGCTGTGCTGTTTCTTTTCGGCTTAAAAACTAACTACAATTAAATGTCAGACATGTTATTTCAATTAAATGTCAGACATGTTATTTCAATTAAATGTCAGACATGTTATTTCAATTAATATGACTCCATCATAAAAGTTATATTAAAGTTTACAAACTTGAGTTAAATTAAATATAATCAAATTAATATGTGAAAAGAGTTATTAAATTATTAGGATACTCTTATTAGAATTTAGGACGCAATACCTTTTACTAAGTATAAGTATATTTTCAAGAACTTCTATCCTTGACCAATTAACTAATTAATTGCTTTAGTTGAGTATAGTAATGCACTAATATTTGTTTCTGATTGGCTGAACACAAGCCAACACAACTACATAACACAAGAGATGTGTAATATTAAACTCCCTACAACGATGTTGACATGCAACTGCGTGAGTTATGGTAAAAAGACAATATTATGACCGCCAGTTCAATATGTGTGTGTGACTGGTTGTAGACTGGACTTAAGTATTCGAAAAAAGTGTAAGCCTACACAGATATTAAACAATAAAAAATGTAGGTCAACACAGATATTATACAATAAAAAGTGTAGGCCTACACAGATATTATACAATAAAAAGTGTAGGCCTACAAAGATAGTTATTATTATTATTATTATTATTAGCACCGCGTCTTACTACCCGTTCAGGTTATACACACTTACACTAATGTGTAATGGTAGGGTGATTGTGAGATGAAATGAAGGACCTACAGTTTAACGTGGAATCCGAACCACGGTGGCGGCCTGGCATTCCACACATTCACAAGATGTCTTGTCAGAGGTGTAGGAAGGGTTTGGAAATCAGATAAATCTGTGCCGGGACCGAGGATTGAACCCCGGCCGCCAGCACAAAAGTCTGACACCTTACTCCTAGACCACCAGGTCACCTTACACAGATATTATACAATAAAAAGTGTAGGCCTACACAGATATTATACAATAAAAAGTGTAGGCCTACACAGATATTATACAATAAAAAATCAAACTGTGGAGATATTTGAGATCACCTCTATCTAAAATATTTAAATGTTCGTTGCCACCTTGAGAAATGTCTATGTCAACATTCCTTTCATTTGAAAGAAGACCAGAACAATGCAAACATTTTTGTTTTATTACAGTAAATGCATTAAAATGCAGCACTTCTGCATCAACCCTATTATACAGTTTAGTGAAATTTCTGCGATATCAACATTAAAATTTGTATAAAATTTAGAACCATCAATTGCTACTAAACTTTTCTCAACCTTCATTTCTCCAATTATAGAAATATTTGGACTTATTATTATCCCCATTTTTCCTAACTTTAAATGTAAAAGGCTTCTCAAAAATTTAGTTTTTGTACAGGCTTCCAAAACATGTCACTGAAAAATAGTACCACCTAATTTGTGATTTCTTTAGCACCGTGTCTTAAGCCCCATCTACAAAGTCCGTAATATCTGCACCTGTAAATACAGTCTTTCAGTCCTTAAAAATGGAAATCACGTCTTCATAGTCCATATCATAATCATGTGACCATACCAACCAATAAGAAAGTTGGCTACTACATACATTTAAAATCTTTGAAAAAAATTGTCTGGTGCAAGGCACAAGCAGACATTATTTTTAAAACATAGGTTATAAAGAATACTAATGTAAGGTTTAACCTATCAAAGTGACGTCACTCTTTTTGAGAACTTAGTATTTCTTAGAAAAACTCTTACTGAGATGCCACAATTTTTAGGATTCTTGATTTTTAAGAAATACATTTATTAAATAGATCCATTTGTAAAAGTGTCTTTGGTACTTTCCTTTCAATGCACTTTCACATATTTATTTTTCTGTGATTGGTAATACTTGCAATCTGTATCAACTAGTCCTTTGAAAGTTTTTTTATTAAAATTGCGTTTCACTACCCGTTATGTACTAATTAGCCTACACTATTGGTTTTAGGGCTGAGGAAGGTTAGATTTATAGGTGTTTTCTCATTTGCATGAAGAGAGAATGGGAAACTATTTTGGAAATACCACCTTCAGTACACCCAACCGAGATTCGAACCTCGATCTCTCCATTATTAGTCTAGTCTACTCCTAGAGTAGTGCTTTAGACCAGCGGTTCCCCACCTCAAGGTGGCCGCGGACCACTCTGCTCCGCCACTCCTAGTCAACTTCTTACACCACAACTCTTCCATGTTTACACCAGATTCATGAAGTTACTATCATTTTGAAGTTCAATCACCTCTTCTAAGATTTCATCAAGAAAGGGGTTGGAGGTTGGGCTTGACACTGAAAGGACTTCAAATTAGTTTCTTAATGATTTCACTTTCATTTTTGCCATATTCTGGAAAATAACGTGTGAATTCATCCTTGAGTATTTGTAAGTGATACAACACGTTATGTTGGACATCATCTGTAACGGTAGTATAGTTCTTAACGTCAGCATGGTCTTTCATTGTCGGAAATGCTGAATAGTTTTTCTCCTGAACTTTGTCAATCGACAGATCAATTTTGCACAGAAATGCACGACTTTAGGTTATGGACTCTTTATGAAGACAGCAATCTGTTAGTGTGGAGTCGATCTTTTACGCACCTTAGAAATACAGTTTGTAAACAGGGACAGGCCGACAGGGTTTTATTACCCTCTTAATAGCTCAAGTTTTTTTAGAAGTGTTAGTGTGACTAAAATATTATTTATAAAAATTATATTATTTTATATATATAATAGGAACCTTGAATATCGACACAAGTCCTTTATTCATTATATAACTAGTATTTTTACAACCCCAAGGTTGCCACATTTTTTTAAATTTTAAAGTTCCCTGCATTTTACAGGTTTTTAAGAAGATGTTCCCACTTTCCCAAACAATATAGAATTAGCAAGTAGCATAGAGTCATAGACCATAGAGGAATGAAATTCCATCAAATTGACTCTTGTGAGTTCATGGCATTGATGTTTACAACGTGATAATTTGAACATGAACGAGAAATTTGATGGATAGGCGTACATGCAGACACAATATTATTGGGTGAAAGAAATGGCGGGAGATAGACACATATTTGAATCTTTCAGTTAACCTTTTCTAGACCGAGACAAATGCTTGCAAATAGATTTCCCAAATATTCCCGTATTATTTTAGTTTCTTTCCACGCACAAAAATCCCCTGTGTTTTCACGGTTTTCTAGGCCCGTCTCAACCATAAACACGGCTCACTAGACAATAACTAGACGCATGAATGAAACTCATTAGAAAAATTGAGCGAAGTGGAAAACAGGCAATTTGTTGTGTTTGGGGGAAAAAAAACACTTAAAAGCTAGTTCTGAAATATTTGTAAATTTTGGACACTAGCCTTCCAAGTTTTAAATAGTAGGTCCTTGAATAAAAGAAAAAGCGAATTGAATAAATAAACATATTAAATCAAATACACTTCTCATCTTCTCTTCTATACATTGGTTCTCATAACAACTAAAGAGGTTTCCTTATAAAATCAACCTTAGCTTAAGATGTTTATTACCTGTTTCAATGTTAAGTTATCACATAACCTGAGCTTAAACTTTATAGGTTTCACTAATAACTCGAAGAAGATGTAGAGGTTAGTGAGACGTGAGTAAACCTCAAGTTAATTACTTTAAAGAACAACATGGCCACCATTCTATCAGCTGACTTTTCAAAACATTCCAATGTGTGTTTTTGGATTTAGTTAAGATAAAGTTTAATTATACTATTTGATTCCGATTTAGATATTTGTGATATGCTGGAGTGTTTTATCAAGCGTAAAAATCCTACATTTTGAACAAGAACTAATAATTATTTTGAAGATTTTGTTGAGCTATATTAAAAAAAGTTTTAGACTTACGAAAACTATTGCCACTGATTTGTTAGAGATTGTTGGAGATAATTTTGAAATATAGCAAATGAGAGCCTATCTATTGGAGTTATAAAACGAATAAATGAAAAATATATAGATTTATGG
The DNA here is from genome assembly GCA_902151445.1 of Timema monikensis. Lineage (NCBI taxonomy): Eukaryota > Metazoa > Arthropoda > Insecta > Phasmatodea > Timematidae > Timema > Timema monikensis. The sequence continues at coordinate 147,255 of CABFVZ010000163.1, read as the reverse complement.
TAATCGTTAGTCTTAAACCAAATATTAATGCAATATTTTTGATGATTGAATAGTTTGACCAAAGGAAGGCCTAGCCTATATTTTGACAGTCTGTCATATCAATTGAAAAGTGGGCCTTTAAAATACTTTATTTATTTAAATATTGCATAGTTATGTGGAAAAACAATTTTTATTTGCATTTTTAATTCCTTTTTCGAGCATTTCATAAAGGTCTAGGAATATTTGTATTAAGTACCTTACCCTACAGTTAAAGTTCCATTTAAAACATGAACCTATTCGTCGAGAAAAACTTATTAAAACACAGCTATGGTAGCCTAGGGTTTAAAAACTACAATCTTAGTGGCTATGTAGGACCTTCTTGCAACTAATTGTCACGCTTATGCTCTGTAGTGTAAAATATTTCCCTTTTTTCTGTACTAGTTTTACTCTAGGGGGCCTACTTATTAGTGTACCTAATAGTTTAGGGAGAGAATTGGTAACATTTTCCATATATTAAATATATATAGCCTACAAGTTTTATGTTACCATAATTAATACTTGAACACGCTTGACAAAATTAAATCCTGTATTATTTTGCATGCATATATCTCCTAGCAATAAAATGCTCAGATATTACACTTTTTGTCTGAGATTTTTGAGCTACATGTTGAAATACAAATTATGTAAAATAGAAGGCAAAGCATAGTGAGTTCTTAGATTTAACCAATTTTTATATAACACTACTGTTGGTTTTTGCAATAAAAAGGCACTTTTGGTTTCACAATTATTAGAGTTTATTCAAAACGTTGTTTAGCGATAGGAAGCGATACATATTTATTTATTTAGTTCGTATGGTTGTTTACTTACAGTTGCCTTAGGGATTTTGATTTAACCATTGTTGGGGTGCTGCGTTAGCAAAGGATGAGAGATAAAAATTAAAAGTTATCAAATAATATAAAAAGATGTTAAAATACATCAACACTCTCCCTTATTTTATAACTTGTAAACTCCCATTTTGTTACATAAAAATTTAAAATGAACTGAAAACAATGGTTTTGTAAAAATGTCCGCGAGCTGATTTTGAGTGTCAACTTTTAAAATGTTGATTTCCCCATCGGTGACCAATTCGCGAACAAAGAAGTGTCTGATCCGAATGTGTTTTGTTCTTCGATGAAACTCAGGATTTTGTGCAAGCCGGATGGCTGCTTCGTTGTCAACTTGCAGAGTAGGTGTCGACTTCAGATGGCCAAGTTCGCTCAGAAGCCGCTTGGTCCACAGCATCTCTCTCGCAGCTTCACTGGCAGCTACGATTTCAGCTTCGGTTGTGGATATGGCAACAGAGGCTTGTCGCTGACTCATCCACGAAATAGGTGCCCCAGAGTACCGGCAGAGCACTCCTGAGGTAGAGCGTCCTGTAGTTAGGCAGCCACCATGATCTGCATCGCTGAAACAATCAAATACACCTTTTTCCAGGTTGGATTTGTAGATCAGTCCGTAGTCTGTCGTTCCTCTCAGATACCGCAGAATCCTTTTTACTTTCTGAACATCACGGTTGGTTGGATTTTCGAGGTTTCTGGACACCACGCTGACAGCATATGCGATGTCTGGTCGTGTGCCGCACATCAAGAACATAAGTGCTCCAACAGCTTGTCTGTAGGGGAAGTCAGGATTTGGAGGACTTTCTTCTGCATCGTTGTCCTTGATAATTGGAGTAGATACAGTTTTGCAGTTGGTCATTTCAAATCTCTCGAGTATGGTCTCTGTGTAGTGTTTCTGGCTCACACTAATTGATCCGTCCTTTTCTCGGCTGATTTCCAATCCTAGAAAATAAGACGCCGGCATGGAGGTGATTTTGAACTCCTTTTTCAGATCGTTGATGAACTTCTGAAGTTCTTGCTCATCTTCAGCTGCAATCAGTCCGTCGTCAACGTAAAGAACGAAAAACATCTTCTTCTGTCCTTTTCGTCTCACGAACAGACAGGGATCCGCTTTACTTCGCTTGAATCCCAAGCTGACGATGTAGTTGCTGAACTTTTTGTTCCAGCATCGAGGAGCTTGCTTCAGTCCATATAAGCTTTTCTTCAGGCAGCAAACCCGGTTGGATCCATCACTATGTCCTTCAGGTTGCTGCATGTAGATGGTTTCCTGGAGGTCACCATAGAGGAATGCTGTTGAGACGTCAATTTGTGCTAGTCTCATCTTCTCGTTGGCAGCAACACTGAGTAAAGTTCTTATAGTTGATGTTCTTGCAACTGGACTGAAGGTTTGATCGTAGTCCACTCCTTTCCGCTGTGAAAAGCCTTTGATGACCAGTCTGGCTTTGTATTTATCAATCGATCCATCGGCGTTGGTTTTGATCCGGTAGACCCATTTATTCGAGATTGCTCTTTTTCCTGGGGGTAGATCAACCAGTTCCCAAGTCTTGTTCTCTTCAAGAGCTTTCATCTCACGACTCATAGCTTCTTTCCAACGATCTTGCTGATCCGATCGCATGGCTTCTTTGTAGGATCCAGGTTCCTGAAGAGGGCTAGAGAGAAGCATCACGAAGTCCTGATATTTCTCTGGAGGTTTGAGCGACGAACGATTACGAAGGCGCTTGACGATGGCTTCTTCATCTGGACTTGGAGCACTATCTGGAACTTGTTCATCTAGACCTTCTTCTTCATCAACAGTACTCATATCCCAGAATTCATCATCATTTTCTTCGCTTTGCGTTTTGTCATCATCTTCTTGACTTTCTTCAGAAGTTGAATCCACTGGTTCAGCAGCAGAGTCGAGACTTTCCGGAAGATAGTTGTCGATTTTATGCTCTAGCACCTTTTCCTCGAAGATGACATCTCTTGATCTGATGAGTCTTCCTTCCTCTTCACAGAAGATCCTGTAGCCGTCGTCTTTGTCGTATCCGATGAGAATTCCTTTGATTGCTTTTGGATCCATCTTCTTCCTTTGTTGTTTTGGAATGTGTGGATAGCAGGTAGATCCGATCACCCGAAGATGTTTCAGACCTGGTTTACTGCCATGCCACAACTCGTAGGGAGATTTTCCATCAACTCGGGAAGGTCCTGTCCTGTTGAGAACATAGGCTGCTGTGTTGATCATCTCGGCCCAAAGCATCTGAGGCAGCTTTCCATGAGCATACATCATTGCTCGAGCAGTTTCAACCACGGTGCGGTTCTCTCTTTCACTGGAGCCATTCTGCTCTGGAGTGTAGGGCATCGTAATGCGTTGAACAATTCCTTCCTTTTGTAGGATTTTTCTGACATGCTTGTTGTCGAATTCCTTGCCACCGTCGCTTAGCAGCTCTTTGATGTTGTGTCCAAGAGTCTTGACTTCCGCAACGAATTGAGCCAACTTCTCTGCAACTTCGGACTTCTCTTTCAAAAAGTAGATGGTCCTGAACTTTGTGTAGTCATCCTTGAAGAGGACGAAGTACAAGTATCCTGACATGGACTCTTTGAATGGACCGCAAACATCTGTGTGGATCCGCTCTCCCGGTTCCGTTGTCTTAGACCTCGTACCGAAAGGCAGACGATGAGCTTTGCCATAGACGCAGCCTTCACAAAGTTCACTGTCCAAGTTGACATGAATTCCCAGCTTGTCCAGAAGGGATTTCACGTGTCGCTTGTTCTGATGTCCGAATCGTTCATGGTAAAGTTGGAGAAGATTGTTTGCTTCTGTTGCGTTGACTTCATTGGATGGAATGTCGTTCACGTTCTTCACGTTCAGCCTGTAGAGTCCACCAAACCGCTCACGAACTCCAGTCAGTTTCACTTCGCCGTTGACGATGAAGTTGCAAACCTCTGGAGACGAGATGAACCTGCTTTCCTTGTTCTTATCCTGCGCTGCAAGGACTGAGAATAGATTTCTCTGGATCTCGGGAACACACCATACATCAGCCAACGTGAGCTTGTGCATCTTGCCGTTGACTTCTGCTTCGATGTCAATGTCGCCTTTACCAATAGCCGCAACCTTCACGCCATTCGCTGTGATCACTGTGTGGTTTGTAGAAAAAGACTCGAACGTCCTAAAAATATTTTTGTTATTAGAAACATGACTTGTTGCTCCATTATCTACATACCAGAACTTGGAGTTGCACTCCAAGTTCATCACAGTCGAGGCTACCGTAGTCAGGATCATATTTGCACCCTTTTCCGGATTTTCCGAGTTGCTGGCTTTGTTGCCAAGTGCTTCATCCGCGATTCGCTTCCTACATACCTTTGCTAGGTGATTTTTCTTCTTGCAGTAGGTGCAAAATTTCTTTTTGTCACCCTTTTGCTGATTCTTGTGCGAGTTGCTTGGCTGCTTTGACGAATTAACATAGAGGGCTTCTTGTTGAGATGACTCTTGTTTGCCTTTCAGTGCATTCTCGTAGGCACACAGCTGGTTCGTCAAATTGTCGATTGTCCTGTCAGCTTTTGACATCAGCATCCAGCTCGACTTGAATGAAAAGTAATCTTCAGGCAACGTACCTAAAATTTTACAGATCATAAATAAATCTGGCAAATTTGAGGTTAGCTCGGCGTCGTTACTCATTTCCTGCTTTAGTTCGCTCCACAAATTCTTTAATTTTGAGACATGCGTAGCGATATCATCTTCAACGGCTTTTTCATAACTAAAGAACTTAAGGCATAAATTGTAAACCTTGTCTTCGGAGACGCCGTCGAAGAGTTTGTGCAGTTCGAGCCACACCTCCCGGGCTGACTTGAGACGCATTATTTTCTGAAGTGTCTCTTCCGTCATATTTGCGGTTAAAACGATCAACGCATGGCTGTCTACCTTATTAAAAGCGTCGAGCGATGTCTGGTACTCCGCTCTTTGTGCCGCGGTCGCTTCATCAGACAACGCCCTTGGTTTGACTAACCTGCCTTCAATTACGTCTGTCGCTCCGGGGATACCTCGTAAACAAATGCTCAGTTTGTATCGCCATGTATTCCAGTTTCCTTTTCCTTCCAGAAGTCCAACGTTGATAATCTTCGTCGAGTCCATTGTGAGCGTGGCGGCGTCGTCCTAACCTCAAAATGTCTCGTCGGATTTTCTCCAAAAATATCGCACCAAGTGAATTTATTTTAACAAAATCAATCACGCACTAATGTCGTTACGTGCCTGGGCCCATAACCTGTTGGTTTTTGCAATAAAAAGGCACTTTTGGTTTCACAATTATTAGAGTTTATTCAAAACGTTGTTTAGCGATAGGAAGCGATACATATTTATTTAGTTCGTATGGTTGTTTACTTACAGTTGCCTTAGGGATTATTGATTTAACCATTGTTGGGGTGCTGCGTTAGCAAAGGATGAGAGATAAAAATTAAAAGTTATCAAATAATATAAAAAGATGTTAAAATACATCAACAACTACAATTATATTAAATTTACAGAAAATATTTACTGGTGGTTATAGGAAAATAACTATTTAATAAAATAATGTTATAAATTTCTGTGATTTTGGTGATTGATGATCAATAACATAAAAACAAACATCATTTCGGCATATTAAATTTGGCTTTCTTTTTGTCTACTGTCAGAAATGTTCAAATATACCATTTATAGGCGTTTGATTTTGTATTTTTATAGTATTCGTAGAAAAACAATTTTCTTGAAAAGTGACCTTATTTATCCACAGAGTATGCTTTGTAAAAACAAATTACTTACATACTAACAGAGGTGGTAACAATTCATTGAACCAGCAAAAACCTAATATTCGAGAACAGACAGAAACTACAGATTGCAACTCTACGTCTCCTTCTGAAAAAAAGGTGAGTTTATAAATAATTTTATGGCGTCGACTATAATCAGCTCTTTGCCGACTTACAATAAATTTTATTGCTTGAGTATTCCTAGACTTTACGTAAATCAAATTGGCCCGTCCATTGGCTAATTTTCCCCCCATAATTTGTGCTCTGTTTGTGCTAATGTGTGCCCGAACATGAAGATTTATGCTGTAAAATTAGGCGTTTTAAAAAACATTTAGTGTTGATGGTCAACTTGAGCTTATGCTGTAAAATTAGGTTTTTTAAAAAAAATTAAATATTGCGATCCAACTTGAGGTCAAGCGAGCCAGCCACATGTTAAAAAACACAGCGTAGCAAGAATTGCATCTAAGCAATTAATTTGTGCCCCGTTTGTGATCATATTTGACCGAAAACTATAATTTGTCCTTCAAAATTGGCTATTTTATTAAAGATTTAATGTCCTCCATATTTTATCCCCTGTAAAAATCATGACCTTAAGCTGGCCCGCCACATAATTAATAAATCACAGTAGCAAAATGCGGTTTGTGCCATTCGATTATGCTCTAATGATGCTCATATGTGCACGAAAATGAACATTTGTGCTAAAAAAAAAGAGGCCTTTTATAGAACATAATTTACTATCAGGGACTCGCTCTATAGTCTTGACACAAATTATGTTTTAGAAGCTGTGCGCCTTAAACAAACGCGTAAACGAGGATATTCCTGAAAAAAAAATCCCGTACTTCCTCCAGCTTTGGAAAAATTGCTCAGATCTACAGGGTCTAGTTCTATGCACACTTATATGTTTGGATAGAGAATTGAATTTTCTATCATGTTTACTATCATAATTTACTATCAGGGCCTAGCTCTGTACTCTTGACACAAATTCTCTTTTAGAAGCTGTAGTGCCTTAATCAAAATGTGTAAACGAGAATATTCCTGAAAAAAATCACGTACTTCCTCAAGCTTTGGTCAAATTGCTCATATCTCTAGGGTCTAGGCCTACGCACACTTATATGATTGGATAGAGAATTAAATTCCCTATCAGGGCCCCGCTCTGTGCTCTTGACACAAATTCTTTTTTAGAAGCTGTAGCACCTTAAATAAACGTGTAAACGAGGATTTTCCTAAAAAAAATCCCGTACTTCCTCAAGTTTTGGTCAAATTACTCAGATCTGTAAGGTCTAGACCTATGCACACTTATGTGGTTGGATAGAAAATTGAATTCCCTATCAGGGCCCCACTCTGTGCTTTTGACACAAATTCAGGTTTGGGCAATGTAACACCTTAAAAGAGCGTGTAAAGGAGGATTTTCCTTAAAAAAAAATCCCGTACTTCCTCAAGCTTTGGTCAAATTTCTCAGATCTTTAGGGTCTATGCCTATGCACACTTATATGGTTGGATAGAGAATTGAATTACCTATCAGGGTCCCGCTCTATGCTCTTGACAAAAATTCTGTTTTAGAAGCTGTAGCTCCTTAAACAAAACGTGTAAACGAGGATTTTCCTGAAAAAAATCCCGTAATACCGCCGTCTATAACTATTTTCTGAACTAATTTTTTATTGGTTATATTTGTTTTTCTTGTGGTGGTAATGGACGGTTATTGTGGATGTGGAATAGTTAAGCCCAATAAACAAAAGCTGAAATAGTTTTTTCAAGATACTAGATACATTTCAAAGCCAATATAATGCCAAAACCACATTAAATAAAAATATTAAAAAATAACCGAGTTTTTTCTGAGCACTAACACAAAAGTATGATTTTCACAAAATGTGATGTGCCTGAAATACACCACTATGATTCTCAACCCCTCATATAGGTAAATATTTTGGTAGGTTAAACAGCCATTTGAATGGAAGTAGAAAATTCCTTCTTGAAGGTCTTTTATCCTACCTAAACACAATTATATGTTAGAATTCTGGTACGTGATAAAGCCTTACAAACTAGCTTTCTTCAAAAATCATCGAATATATTAGGCTACATCGACTTATTTAAAGAAAAAACTAGCTAGTTTCAAATTGTTATATTCTTCAAAGCTTTTACTAACATATTTATTTAATTCAACTAATCATACATTGATTTATCTAATATATTCAATCAAATTAATGAACGATGTCAAAATGCCACATTACCTTGTATGGGTGTAAGAGAGAAAGAGTTACCAGAAAGTTTGTTTCTCTCTTAGACAATGGTATGCAGACGACAGCTCGAAAATTTAAACCACAGATGTCCATCCAGTTATATTATAGAGATCAATGAACGTACCATGTATTTAAATGTGTTGGTTCACACAGAAAGCTAAGCTGTGCCTTGCTACGCCACGCTGTTTTCTTTCCGATTGTTGGTTGGGCAATTTTTCCATCTCACATCTTGAGCCATCTTACGTTGCGCATCCACATAACGCAACTTGGGCTCCGTGTTGAACAGACGAAGTGCTGGTTTGGTGAAAATAACTAAAGAATTGTTGAAATTCTGTTTTCACTTTGCTTTGCGTGTATTTAAGTAATATTATATTTAGGTTTTATATTCAATAAATGTGTTTATATTAATATGGAAGCGTTAATTGAACAAGTCAAACCTCCAATTCCTAAATTTTCTTCATCTTTCAAAATATCTGCTAACAACAGCATCTTTTCTTCCTCAGTACTATCATATGAACTCAAACAAAACTTTTGGAGAACGCCATCGTAATTAAACTTCACTGGAGCAGAACAGAAAGATACAAGACTGAATTCGGGAGTGAAAAGAGTTACCATGGCTTAGCTTAGCTTAACTTAGCAATAAGTGTGAAACAAAACTGACAAAGTCTTAGTAGAGGACAGCAAAGCATAGCTTAGTTTAGCTTAGCATTCGGTGTGTATCGACCTTTGTTGTGTTGGACTTGACTGCCAAGTACAAGGAGATTGAGGTTAGAATCTAATTCGGTTGTACTGAGTTTTTTTTTCTAAATGGTTCTACACTCTGCCTCTATGCAAATGTGAGTTCACTTCCCCTAAAACACATCCTTAATCCACTAGCGTAATAATTAAAACGTAGCCCAAATGGATAGTGATGAAGTTATAAAAACAAAATTATATCATAACTAAGTGGGGAAAAAAATGTATTTTTATCTATACTAATAATAAAATTATAGAGTCTGTCTATACCTAATCAAGACACAGTAAACCTGCTTGCATTCCCGTATTTTTTACTTGAGGTACTTTTTAAGTTTTTTTATTTTATGGTTTTGTGTGTTAATGAGATTTTATATATATATATATATATCTTTTGAATAGTAGATTTAAACTATTTTTTTTTGCTAGTTCAGTGCAGCAATGTCTTCAAAGTAAAAGTTATACTGGTGGTTGCTTGCATATGAGTCTATGATTTAATTACTTTTTTAGTTATTGTGTGGCTTTGTATGTAAATTAAGATTATTTATTTTGGTGTCTTAAGGCCATTTTCAAGAACGAAATGAATGATTGAGGTAGAACGTAGTGGCAATTATTTGATTGCTAAATTACGTTTTCAAGAACACTAATGAGCAAGACAAGGTCAAGTGAGGTAGAAATCACGAAGCTTAGATGGGTCAGCAAGCAAATCTTCTCCCATCATACACCACTCGGCCCCCTGCCTTTCTCTGCGTTGTTCATGAAAACTGGCATTAAATGATTTAAATTTTAAAACAGAATTGGGGAGTGAAAAGTAAAATATGAAAAACAAAAGAAATTACGTCATCTAATTCGTGAAACATGATTGCATTCCCAAGCAAGCCTCTGTCTCAATTATTTCACATGCATCCGCATCAGCACGATCGACTTATTTGTTTGTTTTTTGCAAGTAAACAAACGTTTGGAGCGGCGTAGTGGCCCCACTACTTTTTACTTCTAGAACACTTCTCACTTCGAAGGGTGATGAACAAGGCCATAGTCGGGGGTGGGGTTTTGGGGGTTCAAACCACCACAAAAATGTTATGCACAAACTATAATACATGGCTTTATTTATGGTTCAAACAATCAAAATTATTGTACACGTAAAAATTAGGGGGTGGTGTTACCATAAAAAGTACTTCAAAGAGCTTCTAGAGGTGTTTAATATTTATAATTTTTTCTATCCTCCTGCACTTATGGTTTTACGTTGACATAAAAAAAACATCACATAGCATTTATTAGTGTTTAATATTTAGAATTTTTCCTGACCCTCAGCAATTAGGGGACTATGTTATCATAAAAAAAACTTCAGATAGCTTCTAGAGGTGTTTAAAATTTATAATTTTTCCTTGCCTTCAGTAGTTACGGGGTTATATTACTATAAAAAAACATCAGATAGCTTTTAGAGGTGTTTAATGTTAATGATTTGTCCTAGCCTTCGGCAGTTAGAGGGTTATGTTGCCATAAAAAGAACACTTCAGATAGCTTCTAGAGGTGTTGAATATTCATAATTTTTCATAGCCCCCGGCAGTTAGGGGGTTATGTTGCCATCAAAACACCTCATATAGCTTCTAGAACTGTTGATAGTTTAGAATTTTTCCAAGCTTTTGTCAATTGGGGCATCTGCCAACCAAACCCTCCCTGAAATTAATGTCTGGCTACGGCCTTCGTGATAGATAAATCAATGCCATTACATATCTGAAGAGTGAGCTAGAAGAATAGGTTGTTTTGTTCTTCCATACAGCCTTTAGATAGTAAATACATACTAATTAAAATAACTCTAAGGTATAATTATACATCCAGGATTTTGTTAGGTTGCTATTTTTACTGGGTAGTAAACAATGAGTAGATCGTACAATCCATCCTTAGAGTTTTTTTTATTTTGGTCTGTTTGTATATAGGCCTATGTATGCATGTATGTTGCCAGTAAATTAATCTAATTGGATCGAGATGGGACTTCTGTTGTATTCCTTATTTTTCAGCTCACATGTTAACCTAGACAACAACACGCAACCTGCGTCCAAACCAAACGGGTAGAAAGACGTGGTGCAATTAAATGTACAAAACTCGCTTTCGCCTCTGTTTCCTACTAGAAAAAAGGGGAAGGGGATGCGTTGGTAGCTGTACTTAAAGGTTTGTTAACCTGAGTACAAAATTGGCAAATTATCCTATATTCCGTTCACGATAGGTTTTTTTACCTGGATGACAGTTCGAAAATCATATACTATATACATATACATATGTTTAGGTTTTGGGTTGCCAACACTTGTAAAAGATCACAGTTTTGTTATAAATGTAAAGATCTTTAATTACCTGTTATATATTACATTAAAAATAACGTAAACTTAATTTTTATCATACTATTTCATTTTTTTAAATAATTTCTTTTTATTCAACTCGAAACAATATTTTAAACATAATTAAAAGTACTTATTTTTCGTTTTGGAACGTTACTGATTTTGTGTAATATAGTGCACACATCAATACCTTTTAATACAGGCATCGTATTTACTTGGAAAAGAGAAAATTGTTGTAATTTTTTTACACACAATAAATAATTTTATGATTATTTTATCGTATTTTGAAATATTTAACTGAATAAAATATTTTCATCAACTGCGTGTCTGCATCATTGTAAAAAAATTGTCTACCGTTATGTTCAATTACATGGTTTAGATTCGTCAGCCGCCATTTTAAATCTATGTTCGTTAGAGGTTTTTGTGAAAGTGGTGTTAATATTTTTTTAAGGGGAATAAAACTATTAATAACCTTTGTGTCCGACCTCAAATAAATATATAAATAATATTGACCTAAATTACTGTGGTTAACTATCAAATTAATATACTACCATCTGTTTTCATTACAGTCATCCAAAGTGATAGATGTCAGCTTTTGGCGTAGTGATATATTAGGGATTACTTCTAGTAACATTTCGAGCTGTCATACAGGTAAACCTAGCTCGTGAAGCCTTATATAATTTATATTTATAGGCCAATATATAATAATACTTACTATAATAATATATTGTAGATTGATTCATTCGGTTAAGTTTAAATCAAGCCGCAGTAAAAAATAATATAGATGTTTGGTTTTTTATATCCTTAGTGAACTAGTGGATACCGAGCTTGGCCCAAATCGTTTGAAAATAACTATTTTTTTAAATGTTCTCAATTAAAAAAAATGTTTATCAGCTTCAAACTTTTACCTTTCCCACTTTATTCAAATGTTGATAATTGAGGTAGTTTGTTCTTTCTGCTATGGTCTAAAGTCTAAACAAAGCCATTATTATTATTCAACTCTTCTCAAAATTATAGATATTCTTGGTTCTTTTAATAGACTATCGACCACAGAAAATGAAAGTGATAGAATTGATGACCCCAAGGGATTTTGTATGTGTTTACTTTACTTACTCTATGGCGTTATGAACCCTAAAGTTCATTGCCGTATACTTACAAAAGAACGCCACCTACCCCTATCTTGAGCTAGTTCTATCCAGTCCACCTCATTACACCCTATCTCCTGTTTCATTCTAATATTATCCTCTCAACTGCACCTAGGCCACAGAGAAGGAAAGGACAGAGCCACAGCCACTAGGTTAAAAATGTTGCACTCCTTTTCGGGGCTTTACTCCTTCAACGTTGGGATCGCTAGGTGCGATCTCCAGTGACTACAGCGCAATCAAGTGAGCATTTTTTAAACGACTCACTCACAGATATAAAATATGAGCTCCTGTCGGTTGGCGGTCACCTAGCAAGCTTCAGGTAGCACCCTTCCCCGTCTCTAACCCCCCACCCCCTTGTACTAAGTACCCTAAGCCTGCCACACAAATAAGTTTACTCTTTCTGCACATTACAAAGAAAACTTGAAACACGATGGACTTTTTTTTTTGTTAACTAAGAGACTGGCTGTCAACTGCAATTATTTATTAAGGAGCACAGAAGGATTGCAGACGTTTAGAAATACCAAATTTATTTAAGAAGTGGTTTAATATTTTTAAATATTGTTTTCATCAAAATGAGGGTGAAAGTTTTAACCAGTTAAATAATAACATGCGAAATTGTAGCCCACATGAGGCCAATTTAATAAATATGTTTACTGTGGTCAATGGAAAATGTCAGCTTAAACACAACCACAACTATTATTACCAAGTTCAGGGACAACTGCATATTACGAAACGTTTGTGGTGCGATTTTGTGATATGGACACCAAAAGGAATGGTTGTTGAAAGAATTGAGAGAGATGAGAAATTTTTGAAATATTTAATGGAAGGAAAACTAGTTAAATTTTACAAAGAGTGCCTTTTGCCAGAGCTAGCTGACCCTTGCCACACAAGAGGGCACGATATAATAGAAGCTACTTGTTACGAAAATTTTCAAAACACATGTAAGAAAAGAAAGTCAGAAAACCTATTTTCTCAGGAAGAAGCACCAAAAAAGAGATAAAGTAACGATTCCATCCACCAGTGTTAAAAATCATATAGCTAGTGAAGTGAAACGCATTAAATTCAGAGAAAAATATATATACAAAAATACACAATAAATTTAAATAAAAAAAATCTATATCAATATATGTGTTCAAATTCGATGAAATCGTATAAAAAATAACTCTAGGTCTACCTACTAAACAGCTTTTACTAACTAATCTGAATGTATGCATTTAGTGATAAAGTAGTAACTGTTCCTTTAAAAATATTTGTTGACGGGAGAATACAAAATTAAAGAGGAATACAAATGTGGTCATCGCTGTGGAAGTGTCAGCCAGTCAATCTCTCACTAAGTGGTGAAAGGAGGAGGTGTGTTTAGGGGTTCTTAAATATATCCCAACGAAAGTTTATATTTATATATATANTACTAAACAGCTTTTACTAACTAATCTGAATGTATGCATTTAGTGATAAAGTAGTAACTATTCCTGTAAAAATATTTGTTGACGAGGGAATACAAAACTAAAGAGGACTACAAATGTGGTCATCGTTGTGGAAGTGTCAGCCAGTCAATCCCTCACTAAGTGTGAAAGGAGGAGGTGTGTGTGATACTTGACAATGAGCTACCAAAGGTAATATAACTCCCAAAATAAATTTCTGTTTACAGCCCGGAATCCAGTTGTTAAAAGTGTTACAAATTTCTAACGCTGTAGATATTAAATATGGAAAGCACAAAGTGGTTTTAATTCATCTCATTTTTCGGCAGGGTGAGAGGCATTTTCTCCAGTGCCTCTTTTATTGGTTCAAGCCATGGGCTTCTATATTTGTCAATTTTTGTTCAATTAGGTCAAAACATAAACACAAATATAGAAAGCTATAATGCATAAGGTTTTTTTTTTCTAACTATGACACGTGAGCAAGATATTGACCCTCAACTGTTAAATTTCAACGTATATAAAACTAAATGAAAAAGATTGTTAATAAAGCTATAAATACATATGATTTGTGTCTAGAATAATATTTATATTAATTAAAATGTGTTCATAAAAATATTCATACTAGCCAATTATTAAGCCCGTGCGAATCCATAATTATTTTCAATTTCAAAATGAATCCGAATCTTGGCTGACTTGAATCAAATCTCATTCTTAAAAAAAATTCGAATCGTGTAAGAATTGAATCTCATGCTAGTTTTGTTTTATCAAATCAAATCCCGGTCGAATCCGCTGTCTAAAAAAGTTGATTTAATATTTTATTTTTAAAATAGGTCCAAATCTGAATCGAACAATTTATTTTAGGCTTACTATCATAATGTTTTAAATAGAATCCGTGTTGAATATTTCACTATGTTAAATTTCCGAGTTCCAATCAAATTATAAAACAAAATATTATGATAATCTTTATAGACACATCTTAGGTTTATTAAAACAAATGTAGGCCTATGCAATAACACTAATCTCAAAAAGTGAAACATCAATTAAAGATCACACCTTTTATTTCAATCACTATGCAAAGTTTTTTTTTACAAGGTGGGCCTAGCTACTTTTTTTATATATATAATATTCACTGTCACAAACAACTGTCAGCCAGTCCTTTACGACCTGGAACTCGAGTTAATATCTTTATTCACTCGACTATGCAACTGATCTCTGGTCTGATTGTATTTATTTACAAGTAAGAATTATAAACTCAGATTTTGAGCTAAATTAATTGAATCCTAATTTAGGATTTATTTATATTCGAAATTTCAAATCGAATTCATATCTTTTCAATATTAATATTTTAAATTTTGGATGGAATCCGAAAAATATTCTAAATCTCGAATTGTATCCGAATCCTACTACGATTCGGATTTGAAATTTCTAAGATTCGCACAGGCTTACCTATTATTATTATTATTATTATTAAAAAAATCGTTTTTAAACTTGTTATTGAAATCTAATCTATGTAAACTACCAACTAATTAAGTTCAACAATATGAAACCTACACAAGGTTTTTTTTTAATTTCTAAACATTGATTCCCAATTTAGTGCTTGTATGAAAAGAAATAATATATTATATTGCTGGCACTACTTTTTATAGCTATACATTTTTAATCAAAGTTAGCCTTAGTGGCATTTATTTGTAATAAGCTCTGTAGCTAACTTATAGGTTAGTACAGTGCAATTATTATTTGGGATGGATCCAAGGCCGTTCACAGGTATGTATTTAAATATAATATTGTAAATGACAACATGACATGAGCTCTATTCCTTTTTATAGGTGTGATTTTAAACTATATTTTAATTATGTTTGATACATTATTGTAATATTAAATAAGATTTTTAAAATGTAATAGGCTCTAATACCAAATTTAATAAATAGATGTATATTTATACTATTAAATTCACGACAACTTGTTAACGTACTGAACTGTGAACTTAGTGTTTGTTTCCCACCATATCTGAAATAATTATCGTAGTGAAGTTTGATTTTTCCCCTCTACATATTGTAACACTATTGAATTAAATCGAGCCGCGTCGGGCGTCGATTGAAACACTACGGATTAATTCCTAGATATAATAATGCTGTGACAATGTTTAGGTTGTCTATACTCTATAGCTCCGTGGTCGAGCACTAAATAGAACGGTATAATTAATTAATGTAAGAAAGAAAACTGTTGATGGCTGTTTATTCACAAACTGTTTATTTAAATGACATCTGTTAATTACTTATACATACTCCAAATAAATGCTTTATATCAATGCACACTTGTGATATTAATGTAAGTTATTTTATACTGTGTTAGACTGTGACTGCCAGTATGTGGCTCTGACTGACTTGTGCGTGGGCAGATCCCTGGTGTGAATGTTTGGATCACTGGCTGATACGCACAAACAGTTTATACATGACATACCCCTTGCATCTTTCTCCCTTCGTCAACAGAGTAAAACTAACTAATAGAAAGAGTCCTGGCGACAGGTGTTGTGAAAGCTAGCTTCTTATTGGTATAGGGAATTGGAGTCTTTGCCAAATACTGTGGAGTTGTTCCTTTAACAGGAAGAATGGTATAAAAATATATTTTACTGGTAAAATCCTTTTCACATTATTTCTGAGAAGCGCTTGTTTCTTCATGGATGAATCATAAAAAGATACTCTACATATGTTACTTTAAAGAAAAATTACCTTCATCCATGACTTTTTGTATATTTTAGATTGATTTGAATCAATATCATTACAATAGTGATACATTGACGGGTGGGTAGCTCCGTTTGTAGATTTTATATGAATATTTTTGGGTTTGTCATGTTCTGGTCCAGAATTAAATAATTTGGCCTTGAGGTGTTAAATTTGTTGGGACATTTGAATTGAATCTTAGTAGTCGATGTTCTATAGAGAAAACGGGGAATGGAGTGTATGGGGTTCATAATTATATGTTTACGTTTATGAAACTACTGGTATGGGAGATTATGTGCCGTATGAATGGTAGGATACTATTTTTAGAGCATAAATTGTTTCTCCATCTCTATTTCAGGGCGGTAGATTTTGATACTTTCCCTATATATCGCGCCATTTTTTGTATGAAACAGCCTTTTGTCTATGTGTTTTGAGTTGAGGAAATACTAATTAGATGACGTACTAACAATAAAAATAATCTATTTTAATTAATATTGTATCTTAGAAAATTAATATTAATGTTATTATATGTTAATTAATGTTTTACAAATCTCATACTATGTCCCTCATGTGCTTTCCACCTCCATATCCAATTCCTACGGCCCATACAACACTCATACTATTTATCGAAAATCAGATGATCACTTGACTTAATGTATGAATATATGAATGTAGTTTTAGCAATTTTTGTGACTACCAGACACTAAGTTCTTTAACAATAACCCTACATATTATAAAGTAACTTACGTCTAATGATTCAACATTGGCCCTACATTCTGGTTTCCTTTCACTTTAAAATATATTATCATGGGTAACGGATGATTAAAATTTAAAACCCAACTGATTTCTGGTAACATTTTTTTTAACAAACATTCAAACAGTGCTGATAAGGCCTACACTTGAAGATGTATTTACTTCCAAAGGATGTACTTCCCCAGTATTTTATAATACAAGCTATACATATAAAATATTATAATTTTCATTTCATTCTATTACATTCTTGGCACAAATATCATCAAGAAATCACATTAATTGGGGATAGAACTAATAGTTTAAATTTTGCAATGCTCTTTAATTCTTATTTCATAAAATATTGCGAAAAAAAAATAATTGAAAATTTTACTGGTATTTTACAATCTTTGAGATTTCTCCTTGACATTTCATGTCCCGCCCAATTCCTTAAATTGTACCGGTTTTCCCTCTCTTCCTTATTACACGCCGTTTAAACTGGAAAGTATTAGTCTTACCTTGGCAGACTACATTGTGTCTCTTGGAGGTAGGACGAATTTAGTTTTGGGAGGGTTTCAAATGGTAACTTCATGACGTGATGTTAAGACTTCAGAGAAATAAGAACATCATTTTAAAAAGATGCAGTGGAACCTAATTTTTGTTTGAGAGAGAGAGGGGGGGGGAGGGAAAATAACAAGTTTCTTAGAAACTTTTCTCCCCTCGCTCCCCTTCACCCTTCCACATCCCCCCCCCCTTTCCTCTACCCAACCAACAAGTTAACGTTTGAAGATTGGATGCTCTAAAAGCTATTTGAAGTGGTCCTCAAGTGGACAGGTTTTGAAAATTAAACTCTCTTAAATGAAATTTATAGTAGACCTTCCTCCAATTATTTTTTAAATTTGGATAGTCCTATGGGGTATTTGAAGTATAATCCTCCTTCAGCAAATTCTTGAAAAGTGGGTGCCTCTCAAACTTATTTTGAGTAGTTATAAACCAGTTTTTTCCATAAATTAAATCCTCTAGAAGCTATTTAAAGTGGTTCTCCTCCAATTTTTTAAAATTTGGATCCCCAAATAGTTATATAGACGGCTCTTCACATATTTTTTTTTTTTTTACTATAAAATTTAATGCCTCTAGAATCTATTTTGTATGGTCCTCCCCCGGAAAATGTTTGAAAATATGATTCCCTTAGAAGCTATTTAGAATGATTCTCGCCTGGAATATTTTGAAAATTAAATGCCTTTAGAAGCTATTTTAAATTGAAAATTGGATGTTTCTAAATGAAAAACTACTATCTCTGAGGATCAGTGTGCAGAGTAAAATTAAGATAAATAGTTTCGAAAACTGACTTCCTTAAATATTCTTTAGCTATCAACATTAAAAACTTTGGAAATTTTCCGGGATATGTGGTGGGTTTGTACCCTATAGCCCTCCCCCCGCTACGTCCATGCTATATCTACCTTTCAGAATTAACCAAGAGGAGGTACGTATAACAGCCCTGTCAAGGTTAATATTGTGAAGGGAAACTTAATGGACCTTTAAAATAGGGTTGATTAAATACTTAATATTTTCTTACAAACCATGTATACACAATCAAATATACACCATTGTTTAACATGCTTTAAAGTGGAATGGAACGTGACGTAAGAAAAAGCCAGTGTTTTGCAGTCTTTATGGAAAAACTCTTTGGGTCAAAATTAATAAAATATTGCTCCAGTACAAACATAGAATTTAGTTTTCTTCACATGGTGACCTCAACATTTCCTGTCTATATGTCAAGGATGTTATGTAATTTAATGACAACTTTTTCTATACATTTAAAAAGTTTGTTGGGTAGTGCCACCATGCTCTACACCGATATTCAGGAGCTGTTGATACCAACATGCAAAAAAAAAAAATTCTATGTTTGTATTGAAGCAACGTTCTATTTATTTTGATCAAAAAATGTTTTACCATAAAAACTTTAAAAACACTAGCCTTTTCTCGAGTGCCCTTAGATTCCACGTTAAAAATAATAAAAGTATTTTATTAAAAACACAACAAGAAAGTTTGTTTATTCATGTCCAGATTTTTAATTTTACTAAGGTGGATAAAAATATGGCAAATTAAAATTTGAACTGTAGTTGAAAAATTGCTTTGTGTCTAAATTAGAACAATTTAATCAAGTTGTTTTTATATGTGTCAAAAAGTCTATGAGTATTAATTACCCTTTGACATTACTATTCTGGTAATATTTTTATTTAAGGCAGTCACAAATAGGCCTAGTGCTAGTTACTATATTTTTTTGTGAAACAATTTTTCTTCATGTGATAAAAAATTTAAACTGTAAAATAGAACATTTCAGTTTTCTATTAATTTAATCATAAATTCTTTATCACTTCATTTCTTAAAATTACTAAATTGATGGTAGCAGCTGTATATTTTTATAGATGGGCTTTGAATTTACTTGAGAACCATTGGGGATGGAGACTTAATATAGTCCCATCCACCCAAAATAAAAACAACAAGCCTCAAACCCCCCGGCTTTCCCTGTTCCAAATCTCCTGAGCTATATATATAATTCCAATCACCCCTCGGGTGGTACAAATAGACAGACAGTATCGTAAAAAAAACTTTTTCTGTTTCAGGGGGTCATGAAACGTTGACATTTATCAAAATATCAAGTTCGATTTTTTTTTACGATCAAAATATTCCTCTCTTCGTGGGCTAGAAGGAAAGTAAAAAGACAAGTAAACACAAAATGTTTCTAAATAATATGGAAAATATTATATATGTTTTTAATTATTCCATGTTTTTCATTTTGTTATCTTTTGCTGAAGGAGGACTATACTTCAAATAACCAGTTTATGTAAATCCACTTAAAATTAAAAGCGATTTGAAATTGAAGACATCACAAGAAACTATACCTTCAACCGCCTCAAGAGTGCTACAGGGGAACGTATAATCCTTCATTTAAAAAAATATATTTTATTTTGTGGTCATTTTATTACGCATAGCGAGAAGTGGAAAAAATCAGCAGTGATTCCTGTGTGCACTTTTCAGTTTCGTGAGACAATTATTGTTAAGGCATGAATCACTAAGAGTGATCTGTGGGCATCAAATGTACATTTTAGGTTATTTTCTATCATTGACCTGCCTATTGCAGAAGCAAGGTACTAATAAGTATGTAGTATTCATGTTAGAAAAGGAGATCCCATTCCTATTAGGTACAGACACCAAGCGAGACAAAACTACTCTACATTAATCGCCCGTCCTATTGACTCCGTTAGTCACAAAACTTTTTTGAAGTTATACTTCTTTAGGCGCGTTATGAAAAAATAATGAGAGTGAAATTTTAAGATGCGCGCGCATCACTGTAACACAAAAGTAACAGGTTGAAGTTAAACCGCTCATTAAGTCTCGAAAAAAAAAAGCTACCAACAAAATAGAAATAGAACCTCTGTTAGTCGCGCATGTTGGTACGCTCGTCGCCTCTGATCACTGTTTTCATATATATAATATTTATCCACATGTTTCTAGTTTCTACATTCACAACACGTGTTTTAGTTTCATACAAGTGCGAATTATATATGTGCTAATAAATTATATTCAGTAGTGATTTAAATTGAATATTTTGATTAATATTATTTACTATTCGTAAATATTAGTGAAAAAAATTGTGCTTATAGACTTTTTCAAGTGCTCCAATATAATTGAGGTTAACTATTCGTATGTATTATTTATTGATATAAATTAAAATATTATTATTTAACATAATTAATACTAAATATTATCATTTTATTGTAATTAATTATTTGCATGCAATTAAAAACTATTTTTTAATGATGACAAAGAAGTATAACTTCTCGCGCGCGTACATAAGTACACACACAATTTTTTTTAAACATGTGAGTGGTTACAAGAAAACAGCGAAGAGCCAAAATCAGTTCATAGCCTTGTGGAAAAGATACGTGGTTTTCTACTAGAGGGAACCAATGGTCTAAATATGGAACTTTTCATGCTGTGACAGGACAGCACGAATAGTATGTCCAAAAGCGGTATGGAAATCTGACTATATTTTTTGATGGATATCTAGCACCTGTCACCTAGTACAAAATATATGGTGCACAAATTACGAGTGAAGCAGTCATCCGTTACTGTAATTTTTGATGTAAATTCACCCATGCTTATCACGAAAGAAAATTTTCTTTCGAATAGCAAAAACAAACAACATCTCATCAATATGCTTTGAAATTACTGTCAAGATAAAGACCATTATGATATTCATGCAAAAGCCTAGGCAAACACTTTAATTGTGAAAGCAGCTTTAAACATTGCAGAGGAACAACATGTCACTGTACTAATATTTTAATCTTACAAATATAACATTCTTGTAAAGACATTTCAATGCATTCTGCCACACATAGCGATAACGTACTTGATATACACGCCATACAGTAATCAATTGGGAAAGAAGGTAACCAAACTCTAGTTTTTTCTCACGCGTTAATAGTGTGTGACATTACTAGTGCGCTATTTAGCAGAAGTATCTCTTCTTAGTTTCAATATATTATCAAATCTGAAACGTTATATAAATGGGCTTAAATATTTGGATCAGAAGAAAATGTGAGTAGGGGAGAATTAGTAGACATCGGTTGCAAAGTTCTAGTATCATTGTATGGTGAAAATAATCATACACGCAGCTAGAATATGCTTTGTTATGACAGTCACATGAAGAAAATAGCGTCTACAAAGAAGTTATTTGACATTTTCCGTTTGCTTCTAACCGAAAATATAGCGAGATTCCATATTATATTACGAGTGCATTTGCAGTTCATCACTTGAAAAAATCTTGACACGATTGCTCCTGATCCTATACTGTGGGGTTAGCAGAAGCAAAATGTATAATTTCGGCCAACTAGACATAAGCCCTGCACCAGATATGCTGTTGAGTAAGATACATTGTGTCTGCATAATTACAGTTGATAAACCGTATTATAACATGAAATATACGTGCCGCCGATATGGACTTCCATGTACATTATTACTATGCAAAAGCTTTTGCGGGAAAGATTGCACAAGTTTTGAAGAAAAAGATTATTAGAATGAAGGGGATATTTAATGTTACATATAGTTTTAATAATGGAATGCCAGATTTACTGAAAATAATTTTTTAAATTTCATTATAAGTTAAAACTGTTTGAGACACATAATTATGTTATTTAAACGTTATTTAACGATTGTGTAGTAATCCTTCCATTTTTAAAATTTGTTTTTACAATCAGATATTAATGTATATTTTACACATTTTGTTCTTTGATATGTCTTAGTAGAGGAAGTGCGGGTAATATGGAATACAATTTTACTTTTTCAATAATATCAAAGCATATTTTCACATTTAGTCATCGAGCTCCATATTAAACTTATAATTAATGTGTCTTTAACTATTTTTAGTGCTTAAAGCAAAATGCATAACTTTTAGTTTCCTGTAGAAGCACTTAAAAGAGATGTGAAACAAATGAGGGCGATATGGAATAGGGAGAGCAATATGGAATACCACACATTTTTTAGAAAACATTAGTTATAGTTACTTAAACTAACAAATGTTTCGTAAGAAAACATGAAAATATTATGTGCAAAACAATAAAATAGTAATAATAACGAATCTATGAAATAATATCTTATAATAAAAAATAACTAATTAATAAATCAGTTTTAATAATGGGTTATTAAAACATAATATAGTAAAATATTGTATCAGGTTACATTGTTCTCTTATTAGATTTCTTATGTGTTAAGAAACGTGTTTAAGCTTACGTTGACAAAATAAATCACTTACCAAATACTTGGAAAAGTGCGGGCATTAAGGAATTATTGCCCGACTCACTATTTTGGAAAAAATATTTTTGTTAGGTTATAATAAAATTACAGTAAAATAATGTTTTAACTCAAAGATAAACATGAGTGAGTCTTAAACTAATGATTTAATTAGAATGTATAAGAACAGTAGAGTAAATAAATATAGCATGATTAACACTAACCTGCAAAAGTTTTGTGACAGCCAAAACAAACAATGGTCTCTCACAAAGCAATTAGTTGATCTGTCGAAGTGAAAGCGTCACTGACTGTTCGAAATTATTTTCTGTAATAGTTTAAATAGTTAACGATAGATTGTGACAATTAACATATATGAGAAACAATGGTATTCCGTGTTGCCCGACTATTCCATAATACCCGCATATCCTCTACACAAAAAGTCAATAAAACTTTTGTGGTAATTAGTTCCGCGTTCAGGTGTAAAAACTGTTTGACTGAAAAGAGATTGTTATAAAATGTGTGCTCCTCGAACAAAACTTACCTCTGTGTTGATCTTTTATCGGGAAGAAGTACTCTTTCACGGCTGATTAGTCCAACGCCACCTCGCGGAACAAACAAATTCAATAGAAACCTCAACAGTTATATAATAAGTACGTGTAGTGTTGCCAACTCTATTGTCTCTAGCGATAGTCCACATGGACCTGAAATGTATTGTATTTTTACCGGTAGGAGACTCCTTTCTGACATATTGATAAACCCACCAATTTTCATTAAAAAAAGTATGTAAAATTTGTTACTTTATAGCAGGGGCACGGGATATTATTTTTATAAAATATCCTAAAATTGAATTGTACAGGTGGTGAAATTATATCAAAAGTAGTATCCAGATCGTACAGTTGGAAACACTGAGTACGTGGTGCATTTATATCCAGTCTACCCCTCCTTACACCCAAGAGAATGAGCGAGAAGAAGAAAATGTGTTACGTAACAGACTGCTTGAACGACCTTTGTTACATAACATCCCTAAAACATGTTTTAAAAAGTGTTTTAAGGATATAGTCGGGCCATCAAATTGTTGGCACAATCTCAAATCCACAGAGTCCATAATCTTATGTCTACTCTCTAGACTGGTGTCTAGACTGGTGTTGGTCACTATTGATTATTTCTTTTTAGCACCACATCTTGCTACTCGTTCGAGTAGTACGTATGTGTACGAAATATACTAATATGTTAGGAATAAGGCTAGGGTTGAATTTAAGTGAAGTGAACCTGCATTTGTGTGGAGGGAGAGAGGAAAACCACTTGGGAAAACCTACCCCCAGTATATCTGACCAAGATTCAAACCCTGATTTCCCTGTCAAAGGCATTTCTGTCAATTGCAAGAGTGAGTCCTTGAACCATTCAGCTAACGAAGCGGGTCACTTTTGAATTAAAACTACCAAAAATTAAACTTTGGCAAAGACAAGATATTCACCAGATCCTCAGGTTTATGAAAGTTTCGCCGCGCTCCTTGAGTCAGGTTGAGTCCATCAACACTGGGGTTCGCTAGTGTCAATTCTCAGTGATAAAATATCTTCCAAATGTGCTGTTGTCAACACATTTGTCACCCATAAAAGCATGGTATTACAAAATAAAATATTGTGACAAATCTATGGATTTAAAATCGGTTTTCACCAATGAAAAGGTATTTATATTATCTAGAAAGAAGACCCAGTAAAACATTTACTAATCATACTGATTAAATTATACAATGAAAACTATCACATCTTCAGCCTCACACTACTTTGCTTATAATGACTTCATTAAGTGATATATTCAAAATTGAATTTTACTATATAAAGTAGAACTATTTTTACTTCAATTCTCTTAGATAAATTTTTTTATTTATTGATTTATTAGTTTTTTATATTTAAAAAAATGAATAATTACTTTAACCAGATTAATATGTATGTAAGTATTAATGATGGAAAAAGAAGAAATCACAAGGTTAGATAATATTTTTCTCCTTGTTTTAGCTATTTATTTATAATTTATTAGTTTGATACTAAGCTTTAAAAGGTTATTTATAAAATTAAAATTTGAAATAGTTTGGTCACCGTAGTGTAACGCTACTTGTAGGAGTACCGGGAACTATGGGTACCATTAAGCAATTTAATAGGGTCTTCCATTTACAGTATCTGCACGATCGTTTTAGATTTGACGAGACAAACCCAATATTGTGAAGCTTTAAAAATATGTTCCCACTATTTTAAATTAGAAATAGGAATCAATGTATTCGCCTGATAGTGGTAGAGGTACAATTTAAGCATCGATATTTAAGGCGCTAGAATAATCAAACAGAAATCCACAAACCTCTTGTAATCAGTGGCGAAGGAACGGTGGTGTACAGAGATNAGGGGGGGTACGAGAATTACTTCTACCCCCCCCCCCCCCAAAAAAAGGGGGGATGAAAGTACCATTTTTACTCTCCTTTTCCCCCATCAAATAATATAGTGAAACATTTAGATAATGTAAAGATCTTGTTGAAGCAAGATACAAAGTTCACACTAAGTTAACATATTAGAAATAAAATGTGCTTGTAGCACACACACACTGTTTGAAAACTCTGGTAGTGATACCAACTACATCAGCTATTACAGAAAGAAGTTTTTCAGTGCTTATACAAATAAAAAACTATCTTTGCTCCACGATGAGGCAACGTAGACTAAATCACCTGTATCTGCACACTCTGAGAGGTTCAACAAATTTAAATTGCAAAACTAGCTATTGGTTTTATAGCTAGTAGTGAATAAATATAGGGCAAAGGTATATGGAAACCTACTTTAATTTTAAGGGTTTCATAATCTTTTGTTGAGCCGCATCAAATCTATTTTTTCTTAATTTGTTTTCTGCGTATTAATTCTAATGTTTGGCATGCCTAAAATAAATGAGAAAAATGCACAGTTAAATACAGGTATCCCTTGTTATATACGATCTCACTTTACTTGTATTTGCTATAACGTGATTCAAACAAAATTTAAAAAATTATGTTTGGTCGGATGTAATTTCGCAGTCACCTTGTGTGGTGGTAGCGTGACCTTGTGCACGCACATTCTAGTGAGGACAATGATCTTTACTGTACAGTTTGATGTTAAGGGGGATGGTATTGACAACATTAGAAATGCAGGGGCAGAAAGTAAGCAGTCCTGCCTGTTTGAAGGGAGTTTGGAAAAATATTTGTCCTGACGTTTCTGATTCGCATGATTTTTATTCTGAACAC
This sequence comes from Timema monikensis, assembly GCA_902151445.1. Classification (NCBI taxonomy): domain Eukaryota; kingdom Metazoa; phylum Arthropoda; class Insecta; order Phasmatodea; family Timematidae; genus Timema; species Timema monikensis. The sequence goes on along the minus strand of CABFVZ010000163.1, from coordinate 121,274 downwards.
AAGCTTTTCAATTCAAGACATGTCATAGTTGACATAGTTAGATATTGGATTTGAGGACATGAACCAGTAAAATGTGGATGAATTTCTCCTATCCCACTCAACAGAAATCACCAATGAAGGTCTTCTAGAAATGGAGAACGGCCTAAAGGATGAAGAGGAAGAGCCTCATGTTGTTGATCCTATCAAACAAATTTAAACAAAAGAATTTGCTGATTTATTTAAGCACATTGACAGTGCGATAGAAACGCAAAAGTTGCCAGAGATATTCAGAGTTATTTGGCTTGCTACAAAGAACTCTATAGAGAGAGGAAGAATGCTGCCCGTCCGCTGAGTCTTGACCATTTTCCTCTAGTTCCATATTCTCGATTCTCGGCAAGAGAAAGAGTTAATACGATAGCAGCACTGCCATGCGGCAAGATAAGGTACCATTTGAATATTTTATTTTTATATCTCTTTAAATAAAGAGAAAGACACAACAATGCAAAACGGACGGGGCGGGATTGTAAATGTTGGAAGAGGAAGTTGAAAAAGCTGTCTGAGCTTAAAATGAACCGGCCGAAGGCTGCACAGGGAATTACCGTCATGAAGGCTTGTCATTCCATAACATCTAATTCAAAACGCATAGAACACGGGGTGAGCTCACCCAACACCAATCTGGTACAGAACCCTAATAATATATAAGGAGTGCATATTGAAGGACTCTACTATATTATTTTAGGGTAAACATAGTATCAATTCATACCGTTCATACATAAGTGATATTGCAAAATAATTCAAAGATTGTTTTTATTAATTTTTGAGCGGGTAGCATGAAAGATGATTTGCACATAATAACTCTGTTTGAAAGTTAATTCTAGAAGAATATCATTACCAGAGCGCAGCATCTATTATAGACATCTAAAACAGATAAAATAGGAGATATCCTTAGTTATCACTCTAATGCAACCAACTAATAAAGTGAAATCTCCTTTAACGGACACCTCTAAATAGTGAATTATTCTGTATAACAGACAGTTTAAACTTCAGTATCGAAGAATAGGGGAAAGTTCTACGCGGCTCATCCAAATTATTTCACTAATTACATATCTCGCCGTGAGAAAGCACTAGTATGCTAGGGGCGCATCCTTACGGACAGTTATGGTACTCTTTGTCCAAAAGAAGAGTCAAATACTTCTCTTGTAAGTGAGGGGTGATTAAGAATTAGGGGGCTTGAAAGTACGTGACTCAAGTTAGCCCACCACATTGCTGAATTTTTTTTGGTCTAATCGTTTGTGCTCTATTTGTGCTCATATATGCCCGAACATGAACATTTGTGCTGTGAAACGGACCCATTTAGAAAATATTTAATGTGGTGGGCCAACTTGGGCTCAAGCTAGCCCGACACATATTGAAAAACACAAGACAACAAAAATTTATTTATATCATCTCTATTGTGCTCATATGTGCCCGAAAATGAACATTTGTGCTTTAAAATTAGAAAATCTAGAGAAAATTTAATGTGGCGGGCTAACTTGAGCCTTACCTATATCATAACCTGTAGAAAAATCGAGTTCAAGCTGGCCCACCACATTTTAAAAAACAATGTAACAAAATTATGTTTTCACCATTCGTTTGTTCTTCGTTTGTGCGTGCCCGAACATAAACGTTAGTGCTGTTAACCTAGACCTTTTAGATAACATTTAATGAAGGTGATCCAACTAGAGCTCAAGCTAGCCCGCCACATATTGAAAACAAAACATATCAAAATTCTGTTTTCATCATTAGTTTGGGCTTCATTTGTGCTCATATGTGCCTGAAAATGAACACTTGTGCTCTAAAATTAGAAAATCTAAATAACAATTAATGTGGCGGGCTAACTTGAGTCTTGCCTATACTATAACCTGTAGAAAAATGTATTACAAGCTAGCCCACTACATTTTGAAATATCAATGTAACAAAATTCTGTTTTCACCATTCGTTTGTGCTTCGTTTGTGCTCATATGTGACCAAACATGAACTTTTGTGCTGTTAAACTAGGCCTTTTAAATATAATTTAATGAAGGCGATCATATTTGAGCTCAAGCTAGCCCACCACATTAATTGTTTTCTAGATTGCCTAATTTTAAAGCACATATGTTCATTTTCAGGCACATATAAGCACAAACGAATGGCGGGAACAGAATTTTGATATTTTGATTTTTTTAAATGTGGTGAGCCAGCTTGAACACAATTTGTCTACATGTTATGGTATAGGGAAGGTTCAACTTAGCCCGACACATTAAATGTTATATAGAATGCCTAATTTTAGAGCACAAATATTCATATTCGGGCACATAGGAGCAAAACAAATCTTAAATGATTGTTGAAAACAGAATTTTGTTACATTGATATTTAAAAATGTGGCGGGCTAGCTTGAACTCAATTTTTCTACATGTTATGGTATAGGGAAGACTCAAGTTAGCCCGCCACATTAATTGTTCTCTAGATTTTCTAATTTTGGAGCACTAATGTTCATTTTTGGGCACCTATGAGCACAAACAAAGCAAAAAATAATGGCAAAAACAGAATTTTGATATGTGTTCTTTTCAATATGTGGCAGGCTAGCTTGAGCTCTAGTTGGATCGCCTTCATTAAATTTTATCTAAAAGGTCTAGGTTAACAGCACTAACGTTCATGTTCGGGCACATATGAGCACAAACGAAGAAAAACGAATGGTGAAAACAGAATTTGGTTACATTGTTTTTTTAAATGTGGTGGGCCAGCTTGAACTCAATTTTCTACAGGTTATGATATAAGGAAGGTTCAAGTTACCCCACCACATTAAATGTTCTCTAGATTTTCTAATTTTGAAGCACAAATGTTTATTTTCGGGCACATATGAGCACCAACGGAGAACAATGAAGTGACCTAAATAAATTGTTGTTATGTTTTGTTTTTCAATACGTGGTGGGCTATCTTGAGCTCAAGTTGGCCCGCCATATAAATATTTTCTAAATGGGCTAGTTTCACAGCACAAATGTATATATATGCGAGCACATATGAGCACAAATAGAGCACAAACTATTAGATAAAAAAATGCAATGTGGTGGGTCAACGTTAGTCAGGTCTTGAAAGTTGTTAGAAAACTGATAAGGTCAATTTTCTCAAGGTCTAAACTAACTGTATTGGGTTCTAGGGGTCGTTTACCTCTCATTCAATAACATTGCATTCAAACCAAACGATAATTATTTTCTTAGTTAATTAGGCGCCAAGGAAAATACATATTTAATAGTTATACAAATGACTATTTTTACGTTCATTTAGTTCAAATACAAAGATCTTTTTATTAATATAACCATCACAACTATATCAATACAAAATCTTTTCTATCTTAAGCTAGGTGTTCAAATTAAATTTTTCTTTTTCTAAGGTTGCTTTTTGAGTTCACAATATTGGCCACGCGTGGTATACGTAGGCAGGGGTTCCCAAACTCACGGCCCACGGATCATATCTAACTAGCCTGGTTGTCTGCAACACTCTTAATAAGTATAAATCAAATAACCAAAGTTATTAATTATGCTTTGCCTTAATATATGAGTTAAGAATGACTCTGGGCACGAGACGAATCCTGGATAGCTCAGTGGTAAGAGCATTGACGGACTAAGTCAAAGGTCCCGGATTCGATTCCCGTGTTCAGATGTCATTTTTCAATTTTTTGGAATCTTAATTAGTATTTGTCTTGCAGTTACACTCACACAAAATAATAGTTTGATTTTAGTGTGAGTATAATATTGATATAAAACACTTAAACAATTTCAAATTGCACTATTTTATATCACTTTTTAAATAGTGGAATATGGGGATTTTTGTTTACATATTTTAATAACTACTGCTTTGAGTGATTCTCTAACTCACATTAACATCTGGAAAATATAAGTTATGTAATATTTTAAATACATAATATCAAATAGCTATTATAGAATTATATCGGTGGGCACATAGATTAAACGTCAGGTTATTATTATCTAGTTAGCTGGTGTCGGACCAGACGCGGCTCGAATTCAACCTTGCAACACTATTGAATTTATCGACCGGCGTTGGGCGTCAATTGATACACTACGGATTAATTCCCTGATATAATAATGCTGTGACGGTGTTTAGGTTGTCTATAGCTCCGTGGTCGAGCGCCTATCATCACTGTACGGAATAGATACCGTTTAACCAGCTGTTAATTGCTCCGTGGTCGAGCACTAATTAAATCGGTATAATGAATAAATGTAAGAAAGAGAACTTTTGATGGCTGTTTATTGACACACTGTTTATTTAAATGACATCTGTTAATTACTTATACATACTCCAATTAAATACTTTATACCAATGCACACTTGTGATATTAATTAATGTTAGTTATTTTATACTGTGTTAGACTGTGACTGCCAATGTGTGGCTCTGACTGATTTGTGCGTGTGGATGTTTGGATCTCTGGCTGATACGCACAAACTGTTTATACATGACATACCCCTTGCATCTTTCTCCCTTCGTCAACAGTGTAATAACTAATAGAAAGAGTCCTGGTGACAGGTGTTGTGAAAGCTAACTTCTTATTGGTATAGGGAATTGGCGTATTTGCCAAATACTGCGGAGTTGTTCCGTTAACAGGAAGAATGGTATAAAAAATATTTTTTACTGGTAGAATCCTTTTCACATTATTTCTGAGAAGCACGTGTTTATTCATGGATGAATCATAAAAAGATACTCTACATATGTTACTTTAAATAAAAATTACCTTCATCCATGACTTTTTATATGCTTTAGATTGATCCAAACCAACATCATTACAACCTGGATGCACAGAGGGTGGATTTTTCCTGTTAATGGTCTCCCACATTCCCTTTTCTCAAATGCAGTTACATTTCCTTCACATTATATGTTCCTCATCCCTTACTAGCGTTATTAAAATGTGCTTAGTCAGGATGGCTAGTAAGATGCGCTACAAAAACAAAAGTACCTATAGAAAATATTTAAGCAAACATGTTTGTATATTCCGTGGCCCTCAACACGCCCATAGAGAAAGGAATAACACTAGAGGGAACGAAGGATAGGGCAAAATTCAGTCCAATTTGAAACAATGGAAACTGTAGTTCTGTCGATTCACCGCAGAGGAGCGCTGAAAAACATACTTTCAATTTTGGACTAGTTTTTTCGCGCCACGAAATCATTCATTATTAGACTTAGGTGCCCATGTAGAGTAGGTTTTCTTAGAGGAACTGGCAACGTTGTAAATGACACCCATTACCATTGTTAAAAGATAGTAAGTAAACCTGTCCCAAAAGGAGAGTTGCAAGGGCGAGGAAGAAATGCTCTCAATGCCACCCATTAATGACCTCCTGTCCTCCCTCCACCGACCATTAAGCCATCACACCAAACAGCACCAATACCAACAATTGGTAGATAGAAAGAAAATTACCATTTATTATGTAGGTAATGTGGTAAATGACGAATTCTAGTTTGGAGGGGAAAAAAACTAGTAAAGGAAGATACAAATGTACTTGAAAACTTAAAAGGCTGTGAAAACACAGTTTCTAACAGTGGAAACAAATTATCAATGTTTACTTTTCCAGTTTGTGATAAATATATAGGCCAAAAGTCTTTAGTTAAAAATCTCTATGAAACTAATATGGACTATTTGTTTATTATATAATTTAAAAGTATTTGCTTCAATTTTTGATTTTGATAGTAAATTTGGTGTAGTAGATGTTAGTGTTTTTAATTTTATTCAAGTACACCCACCTTAGACTTTTGTCACATTTGAAAATAAAATTATTGGATCACTGGGCACGCTGAGTAGATATCAGACTTATCTTAGTCTGACTTGTCAGTTCCGGAGAACACGGGGCTCAGTGTAGGGGGGGGGGGGGGCCCCCCCNNNCTTAGACGTTATTTCCTGAATGATTTTATAATATCCCGGATCGTAAATATGGATGAATTTTCTTAAAACCTTTACTTTTCCCATCCCAATTCGATTGCTGTTATTAAAATGCGTATAGGCTATTTGGGTAATAAGGCGTAGTGGAAAAATAATTTCATAAGTCATATAAATATTAAACATTAGAAAATATTTGTCTCGATAAAATTAGTTTGCATTCACAATATTTTAATTCAAGAGTAAACCTCACAGCTAAGTATTGTGTCTGGCTGTTTATGTGTGTCACCCACACTCGTTTGAATTAATTTTTGAACCTCGACCAAACAGAAGGACGCATGGGTGCACTCAATATCACAATAATGTAGATTTTTTAAATTCTCATTCAACCTTTGGTCCAGGTTTTTTAATTTAATATAAATAAACGATTTTGACCATCTTTCACGCTTCAAACGTAATAAAAAGATTGTCGTTACGCTTCTCAAAGCGAGCCTTTCATAATTGGGTTACAATATTAAAATATTAGTTTGTTGCAACTATAATAAAATTTAGGGCTGTTGAAGTATTTAAAAATGGTAACCATAATTATCCAAAAATATCCAAGCGTTCAAATCCTAGTTTATAGATTAATCTTTTCACTATTTTTTACTCGTTTGGCATATCCACATTTAATTACACTTATAAGGTAAGGTAGGATTAAAAAATGAAATGTACCTTTATTTTCCTAGAGGAAGATGAGAAAATAATTTAGAAAAATCACCCCTAGTACATTCGGCTGGGATTGGAATTCTGACCTCTTCATCACCAACAAACCAAACCAAAAAAGCGTAATGCTAAACCCGCTTTCTCACCGATACTTGTTTTAATTATATTAAATTTCTTAACTAACGGTTATATGAAAGGGACTAAAAGACCACAAAAGATAATTAATGAGCCTAGTTGGTATTTCAGAAGTTGAGCTAACAGCGCCATCCAACCAAACACAAGAAAGCTTATTGCCATAGCTGGATAACTAAAATAAACCTAAGCAGTAACTTAACAGTTTTTTAATTGCTCAAACTGTTCACATTTTTATTTCAGCTTTGAGCTTCCCTATAATCGTTATAATCACTTAAAAAATAACTATAAAGCTAAAACGTCAAAAAACATTACACCCCCACCTTAAAACACGCTGCGACCCCAAGGTTGGAAACTATGAGCTATACATATTATTTAAAGTTATATGACTTATTACCTATTAATCATATAAACCAGCTCAGGAACATATACAATAAAATAAAAAATGTATACAAAGTCTATAGTTATTACTCATTAATAAATTATTAATATATTGATAACTTACTAGGCCTTACTTTGACCTGTATTATTTTGACTAGTATTAATAGACCAGTGTTGCAAAGATATTTTTAATAGTATTAATTTTATCCAATTTCGATAAAACTTTGTACGCATACAGTTATTTTTAGAATCAGCGTTCAAATATTGCCTTTTTACATTTATGATCTATATTAATTGGACCAAGGTTATCTAATTTTCCAGTAATAAAAACATTTGAAATAACATACATTTGAGTAAAACTTTCAAGTACCCACCAGTGGCTGCGCTGTTTGTGTTAGGCCTACTTCGACAGGATGATGTACTGATGAGGTCGAAATTCAATCCTGAACGAGTTCATTGGTGTTGTTTTTCTTATGGATCCATTTTACTTCTTTGTTTTATTGGGTTTCGCTTTTAAAAATTTACTTTCCACATTTTACCCTCCCTCTAGAACCATGCCTATTAACAGAACACTATATCAGAGGATTAGGCTGTAGTAACAGTCTCCACTACCTCTTTGTTAAGTGGCAGCAGTGTATTTGTATCGCAAAAGCTATATTTNTATATATATATATATATATATATATATATATATATATATATATATATATATATATACATACTATGTGGGGTTTGTCAATGTCTGGGTGTTCGGAGTACATTGGAGCTATGTATATTTGACAAGTAGCTCCCAATACACAAGTAAGGGCCGGTCTTATGACCACCGCATGAATATTGCTATCAGGAGGTTAAAGTTAGCTACCAGTTAAAGGTTATCAACCACTTTAATATTTTACGCGTTTTATGAACTGAATTGATCTGCCGAGTAGCTATCTGTAGGATAAATATATTTTTTATAGTAAATTCAAGGTTAGTACTGTTTCTACTGGTGCGCGCATGCGTATGAACCTTGATGCTACCACTACAACCTAGCGAGTGGCGAGAACGCTCAACATTTGTTAAACAATTGCGGCTAAACGAGTGCGAGTAAACAGATGGCGTGACGTTGGTGAGGAAGATAAAATGTCTTGCAAGTATTAATTTCAGTGTCTGACAAAATGTGGTCAATTGGGTACAACGTTTACAAAATTTCATTTATTTTACTCAAATTTTGACAATTTGTTCGTATATAAATATAACTCTACAAATAACTTGTCAGTTTATATAAAAGTGAATTAAATGTTCTAACTCTATATATAGTTAGAGCCTGGGCTTTAGCTTACTAAACATGTACACCAAGATTTTAACCTAAAAACAGATTCTGATTGGCGAAACCTCATGAAAAACAACGCGTCACTATGGCAACAACTATTTTAACTTTCAGATAAAAGTTACCAGGTACTTAAACCTCCCGATAAAAATGTGATGGATACATACATTTTATCTGATAGATAAATGCTATCTTGCAGTCATAAGACGAACTTTCAATCTATCTACCAGATATTTATATTTATCTATCAGATGAATATTTATCCAAGAGTCATAAGAAGTAGCATAAGAAAATGAATATATGTCAAGACTCTTTCAAAATAGAAGAAATAGTCCCAAAATATTTGAGTTTATTCAGCACTTCTCACCATTCAGTCCCGATCCATAGCTTAGAAACATAGTCACTGTGGTAACAATTGTTGAAAATAAAGTTAATGTTCATTACGTTTTCCCAATAGGCAATCAGGTGGTTGACAAGCTTTCTGGGAATGATGTGTTTACGAATTCATGCAAGAGAAGTGATAAAGTGAAAACACTTGCATCGAAGGAAAAGTTAAATATTGGTGACAAGGAGCATATCAGTGTTGACCTCGCACTTTTGTTTCAGTGCCTGATTGTTGCAACAAGCCATGGGCAAGTAAATCTCCAAGATGCACTGCAGTATGAACTCTGTGCCTAGCCACTTTAATTATTTTTAGTCCTCAACAGTTTTACGCAAAGCTCCAAAATTCCACACTCCATCACTGAACATTGTAAGATGCACTAAAAAGAGGCACAGATACATGTAGTAGGAGATAACACAGAAATAGACAAACAGAAGAACTATGTATTGGATGGTGCATCATTATTGCATTGGTTAACATGAAATGCAGGCGAGACCTATGAATCCATAGTCAAATCCTACGCCAACTTCATCAACTTGAAATACGGCAAAGGTACTATTGTTTAGATGGCTATGTTGATAGTATACCATCAATAAACGACTGTACATATCGAAGGAGGAATGTGAATTGATTAAATTCAAACCTACATCAACAGTGAAATCAGGAAATAGGTCATGGTTAGGTAGTGTTTTTTTTTTTACCAAACTTGACTTAAGCCGAACTGAAGATAAAAGGTGGGAACATGCTTATCTAGTACTCTCAACCTTACATTTTGATAATCTATATATATAAAAAATTAATGAAATATCGAAATTTGCTCATTTTCAATGGCCATTTAAATATATTGTCACAGTTCTGAGACGAGGGTAACTACTAGATAATCCTAGATACAACCTTTTAGAAACCAATTAAATCATTTTTTGATAAGGTCACAACAAAAAATGTAAAGATAATTGCTAATTCCTTTTGCTGTTTTGACGCGTCAAAGCTAATGCTTTTCATCCATCAAGTGGCGCAGCCATATCCTCCATCTACGCTTTGGAAGTAAAGAATAGCCAGAGAAAGAAGGAAAGGGAGTTGACTCCTTGCGCATGCACTCTTTTAGTTGGATGTCTGCCTTCACCCTGTTTAGAGTTGAGACAACACACAGTGAGCAGGCACATTTTTAAATTTTAGGTGTTTAGAAGGGTTTAAAATTGTTTAAAATAATAATATCTGTTGTAGCTTTTATTGTAAATGTATGAATAAGTGTGTTTACAAACTAGTACTGTGTTTCCGAACAGTTGTGTATGCTTTGCCTTCTTATGATAGCTATTATCATTATATATTAATAACATAGAATAATATTATTTTTCAATAAACTAAAACTACTGACTATGAACAATAATACAAGCAAAAAGGACTACCCTAAAGGAAAAAAACTAAACTTCGACTATCTGCTCACCGCAAAAAATTAGGATGGAATAAGGGGAAGAAGCGTTTTATTGATGGATCAAAGTAAATACATACTAATTTATTTGTACAAAAACATGACCTAGTTCACTGTTCAACGGTTGCGTGATGGTTTCATTTTACCGTGTTGCTCCTATATTCAGGAGGACGGGGTTAAAATCTCGTCCAGAAGTTTCATAAAGCTGGTACTGTGGAGTAAATAACCATAATTTGAATTCTGTTGCTTAGATTTAAAATATTTATTTATTTGCTCATTCCTTGGACTGTAAAAAAAAAATACATGAAGAGAAATAAGAGGGAAAAGTATATATTTACTGTACGTATACTAATTACTAACAAAGTGATAATGAACAATTTAATTTCTTAAAATATGTATAGCTATATATTAAAACAATTTTTTTATTACACGCAAGATAAAATTTAATTTTAATACAGATTAATTCAGTTCTGATACGTGAAGGTTAAATCTAAAGCAATCTCCCAAGTTTGACCTTGCTCTTTGCTAATATGGGGTACCAGGCCCCCTCCCACCCCCCCTCTGGCCTGAAGCTCTGTGACCAAGGGGGGCGGTGTAAAAGATGTGAAACACATTTTGCCCTCCCCTGGCCTAACTAGAGGTGATACGGGAGATCGGTTTGTGCCATAATTACTTGGGGGTGATCCCCTGACGTTCTCACCGGACCGATTTTTTCTGAGGGGGTTAATGCCCCCCCAGGATATTATTTGATTATCTCAGCTTCTATTAAACACGGAGAGGTTTTTCCTTGATGGTAAATCCGCTGATTGGTAACCCTTTGTCATGTGAGTCGTTTCGGCTAATTTATTTCGGGGGGGCTTTTGCCCCCTTGGACGCAGCTCTTAAACTAAAAATGGTGGTGAAGTGATTTTTTCACTAAAATTTCTTCGGGCCGTACAAGCTTTCGGTTTGAAATTGATCGTTGGGAAAATTTGCATTTTGGGGGGCAAATGCACAACTCTGGGAAGTTGTTCCAGCAATACGTGGTGGACAGTTATTGTAAGGCCGAGGCCGACAGGTTGTGGTTTATCAAACGCAACCAGGACAAATTTAGAGTAGATGAATATCAAGGCTTGATGGGCCACCTTGAAAGGACGGCTGAGGATCACAACCAAAGAGTGGGTAAGGTTGTGATCATACCTTCTTCCTTCTATGGGTCGTCCCGTCAGATGTATCAGGCTTATCAAGATTCCATCGCCATCATGAGGCGCTTCGGAAAACCCGATCTCTTCATCACTTTTACTTGCAACCCTAACTGGCCTGAGATTCAGATGGAGCTCCGTGGGGCGCAGGAAGCGTGCCATAGGCCCGACTTGGTCTGTCGTGTCTTCAAGACGAAGCTCGACTCTTTCATAGAATATATTAATGTCAAGCAGATATTTGGCGTCTTGTGTTGCCTTCACGTACTCTATCGAGTTCCAGAAGCGCGGACTGCCTCATTGTCATCTTTTGGTCTTTCTGCACAGGGCCGACAAGGTTCATACCCCGGAGGCCGCGGACAGGGTTCTGAGAGCCAGCTTACCGTCACCGGTTGAAGAACCGCTCCTCCGCGAGTTGGTCGAAGCCCACATGCTCCATAGGAGGTGTGGCCTTAAAGCCCCTTGCTACAGGGAAGGCAAGTGCTGCTTCAATTTCCCCAAGAGTTTCTCAGAAGAGACGGACATTCATCACAAAGGCTTCGTCCGATACAAAAGGCCCGACGATGGCACCGTCGTGGAGTCCGCTGGAAGGACGTATGGCAACCGGCACGTGGTGCCTTACAGCCCTATCTTCTTAAAAAGTACGGGGCTCATATCAATGTGGAGATTTGCTCTTCTATGCATGCCACCAAATATCTTTTCAAGTACATCTTTAAGGGGCATGACAGTGCTTCCTTCAAAGAGGCCTGTCAGCAGCTTCTGCTACTAGAGAGTGACGACGCCTATGAGACGACACTTCTCGAAGCCACCACCTGGCAGATGCCTTCTCAATTGAGAGGCCTGTTCGTCCATATCTTGATTCATTGCAACCCGGCTTCTCCAGTTGTGTTATATCAAACTATTAAGGAACATCTCATCGACACAAGGGTAGTAGACGTTGAAGTCTCTGAGCAAGAGGCTCTTTCTAATATTGCCACGAGGCTGTCCACTTTTGGAAAGTCGTGCGGGGACTTCGGTCTGCCGGAGCCTCGATTTGAAGCTGATCTGCGAGTCGAGACGTACGACGCCCAGACTGAGGCCGATAAGGCTAGGCGCGAGACAGGGACGTTGAATGGCGAGCAGAGAGCTCTTTTTGACTCTGTGATGGAGGCCGTCCAGTCGCACCATGAAGGTGAAGAACCCAGGGCTAAGGTCTTCTTCGTAGACGGTCCCGGTGGATCCGGTAAGACTTACGTATACAATGACCTCATGCATCAGATAAGAGGCATGGGTCGGACTGCCCAAGCGGTCGCCTGGACCGGTATCACTACTATTCTTTTGGAAGGCGGGAAGACTTCCCACGGTCTGTTTCGGTTTCCTGTCCCACTGGATAGGGACAGCGTGTGCAACATCACCGTGGAGTCCCTCGAGGCTCAGAGACTTAAAGAATGCAGTCTTATCGTTTGGGACGAGGCCCCTATGACACCCTGCGACGCGTTACACGCTGCAGATCGATTGTTGAGAGACATTACCGGAAACGACAGGGTTATTTTCGGTGGCAAAGTTTTACTACTCGGGGGTGATTTTCGCCAAGTTTTACCTATTGTGAGAAGAGGCGGAAGAGCCAAGACTGTTCAGCAGTGTCTAAAGTACTCTACTTTATGGAATCAGATCCGAAAATTCAAATTAAATATCAATATGAGGGCAGACGAAGGTCAAGATTTCTTCAAGCGTTGGCTTCTCCAGGTCGGAGAAGGCCGGACACCGGTGCTGCGGGGACTTCCGGAGGGATACCTCGAGATACCTCAGCAATGCGTCGTCCCACCCAACACCGATCTTTGTGCTGACGTCTTCGGTGATTCTTTGAACGAGCAGGTTGGTGCTCCGCGTATACGCGGTTTGTTTAAATTCCTTTTGGTATTTAAAACGGTTTCTGTGGGACGTTTTATGATATTCTTTTCCTTCTGTTTCAGATCCTCTCTTCGAGAGCGATTCTGTGTCCCAGGAACGAGGAAGTCGACGTCATCAATGATAATATTGTCAAACGTCTTGGCGGAGATGTCCGGAGTTTTCTCAGTACTGATGTCTTGGAGCGACAACAGGAGGACAAGATAATGAATGTACCCATAGAATGTCTTCATTCTCTTAACCCGCCCGGTCTACCACCTCATGAACTTAAATTAACGGTCGGTGCCGTAGTGATGCTACTGAGGAACATGGACACGAATAACGGTCTATGCAACGGGACTAGATTGACCGTCCTCAGGATGCAGAATCACGTGTTAGACTGTAAAGTGTTAATGGGATCGCATGCCGGTCAACGGGTTCAGATTTAAATTTTCCTTTTTCCTTTTCGAGGAAACAATTTCCAGTCAATCTCGCTTTCGCTTTGACTATAAATAAAAGTCAGGGACCAACTTTCGAACGTGTCGGTATCTATCTCCCGAAACCGGTGTTTAGCCACAGACAGCTGTATGTGGCTTTGTCGTGTGCCAGAAGACTGGAGGACGTCAGGATCCAGACCAAGCCGGATCCCGATGTGAAATACGTCAGAGCCCACGTGTGGAAGACATTTACACTGAACGTGGTCTATCCAGAGGTTCTTTGAGCAGTTTCAAATTTTTTTTTTCAAGTAAGCTTCACATCTATCACGTATATATTAGAGTTTACATCTTTCTTTAATTTGCAGTGCCGTATATTGGTTTCATGATATATTTAGATTATTTTTCAAAATTTCTTATGAGGTGAGTTGATAAATATTTCGGTTAAAATTTGCACATGAAACCCCGGTAATGTGGCCATAGCCGGTTCCAAGCCCGGTTGAGAAACACAGAGGAACGGAGTATATCATTATATATGGTATCATAAACACGGACCAAAACAAAAGGACTTTGAAATAAATTTTATTTTTTTCGAGTCCTGCCGCACCAGCGAGCCTGCCGCGTCGGCGACGAGGCCCGCGAAGTTTCGCGGACACACCATCTGGTTATATACTAAGTATTGACACGAGTTTCTGAATTATTGCATTACATGTGTTCCACATATGGCCTACAGGGTACATTTTACATTTAGAAAACAGAGGCATTTTAACAAAATAGATTTATTTAGTAAACAATAAACAAATTTTTATTTTTTCAAGTCCTGCCGCACCGGCGAGCCTGCCGCGTCGGCGACGAGGTCCACGAAGTTTTGCGGGCACACCATCTGGTGCATTGTCATGCAAATTAATAATATTTACCAAGTTTCAGCCTTCTATTTATATTAGACATGACTGAAAAAGCAATCATAAGTTCTGATTAAAGAAGTAAGTTGATTCAATTTATATATCAAAAAGACTGTAGTTGACAATGGATCTGGCTCAAATTTTAATGGAATTCATTGTCATTTGAATTAGGCATGTGTACAAGGTTTCAGCCTTATTATCTCTATTAGAAGTGACTGATAAGGTGATAGGCAAATTTGATGACATAGGCGGTGTGCTAATAATATAAGATATATAAAAATAATTGTTATGAACAGTAGGTATTATGGATATGACAAATATATTTCTTGTTTAGCTACAGTCAAATACCCACTTTAGGCTAGTTAAACCTTGTGATTAATTCAATTATTTCACATGACCTATACTAAATGGCATAGTTGGTAGATTATATATTTCTGACGAATTAAAAGAAAAGCATATAGAGCTAAGTGGCTTATGTTAGTTTTATTTCTAGGACAAATACTAGAAAAAGACTCCATTCCTTAAATTTAGCATTCAGGAAAGACATGCAAGCTTAATTTTACAGTAATGAGTTTTCAGAGCTTGCCAAGAATCAAAATGTTTCACATAGCTCTATCATCAGACGCTCTACTGATTAGACTATGGTGTTGGGCTATTTATAGTGAAGCTCATGTGTTGTGTTATGGTTCCAGAGAGATCATCAAACCCTTTGTTATGTCTGGACTCTTTTGACTGTGGTCAAAGATATGGTAGTCATGTGACTTGTAAGAGGAAAGTATGTAATTGTGAAGAAGGAAGTCATAATGTTGGATACCCATTATTATGTCAGCCTAATAAGGGTGAGTTGCTAGTATGACTATAACATTAATATTCGGAAATATTAATTATTCACCTTTGCCTCCTCGTCAAAAACTATCGAGAGTTATCTGCTGATCACGCGCTCGCTCACCAGTTTAGCCACGCAGTCTCTTGTCAGTCTGGCCGAACTCTAAGGTTATTTCGAATAAAGTCAATGACTATAGTTCAAAGGAAGGAAAACACTTACGTAACTGGATTACCTTAGATAGTTGTAAATGAGTTGAGAAAACACCCACATAATTAAACATGTTGATAATTTTAACAAACCGTTGTTTTTAAACATAATTATATATTCATTTAACCATAATGACATTCACAGATTGTTTATTGATTAAATGTTAAACTTGAAAATTGTAGAACATTAAACATAACCATGTAAATACTGTACTAATTACACTATAATGTGTTAAGGACCAGGAAGGTTGAATTTAGAGGAAGAATACCAATATTTGCATGGAGGAAGGATGGAAAATCATTTAGGAAAAATCACCCCCATACACCTGACTGGGATCAAACCCCAAACCTCCCCATCTTTGGCAGTATAATCTAATGCAAGAGTGTCACCTTGGACCATACAGCCATTGAAGCGGGTCTCTATTATCTAGTTTTCGAATTGGAAACCCAAGTCCATCTAGTGATGGCTGAATTCTTATATTGATATTCAAACTGGTTACTCGTTTTAATAAATAAGCTACTAGTTACAAAATAATGAAAATAAAATAAATTTCTATTATTAAAAAATGTCAACTCATATTATTGCTAGTAAATTTGGCGTCCATGGGACATGCCCCACCTGCCTCGCCCTATTTATGATATTGCAAACAATACATCGATGTAAAGTAAAAGATAGTGAATGAAACCAACCTAAAAGGAAAGTTAGGTTAGGTCTAGATAGGTCCAAACACACTCTCTCTTCATTTCTTCAAACACTTTTAACACTTTCAACGTCTTATTATACATTTCAGACCAATTGGTGAAAATAACAATAAAGACACTGTGATTGACGAAATATCAAACCAGAAAGACAATGTGATGAAATATTATTTAAGAGGGTATGAATGTTACAAGTTGTGCCAAACGGTAACAAGAAACAGCTATTATTGTGTCATTATTATAGTAAACACCCATACCAAAAATTCTGTTTAGTCCGCTCCTATATACTGACTTCAAAATAGCACATCGGTGAACCAACCTGGTATGAGAATTTGGCTTAAGTATATGGTAGGGGTGTATATTATAGATTATGGGTTGTAACCCTAAGGAAAGCACATAGCTTTGATTAAGAGGTTTTTTTAATAAGTAAGATTGAATAGCAATAAATTAGTAATTTAATTTCCTAAACAGTTACCAAATTGTTGGAGTCAGTAAAGCACAGCAGGCAAGTTAACGCTGGATCCAGCCAATGTTTTGTAAAAATGACTCTAGTAGATGCATTGGTAGTAGACAAATTGTGGTAGCAAATTGGAACCCTTATTGATAAAATATGGTTTATCTGAACCTTTACAATAACAAGTGTTTCCATAAAGTTGTCAAAAATATAAGGATTACTATAAGATTATATTAAATTGAACTTTTTGAACATTTTGAAGCTATTGCAGATATTTTGGCTGAGGAAATTATACAAGCTTTTATTTTTCATGCTCACTAGGTCTTGGAATTTCATGCAACAGCAGTTTGGAGTGCTATTTGCCATTGGACCAGAGCATGGGTATCGAGTGTGGACCAAGTCAAATCTGCTCTTGTGGTCCAGGGTTCATGCCCTCACAAGACCGACAATACTGTGTCTGTGAGTATGAGACATTATCTCATTTGAATATAATTATAGTTTTACTGATCATTCTAGGGTAATTTTATAATGTTTTATTAACCATGTTATATTAATTATGTTACTATAACGTCCCCTTTTTATTTGGGTGCCCGGTAGTCCACCCTAACTTCACCACTACCGCGGCACCATAGGGACACATGGTTGGGATGGACCCTGAGCAGTAGGGTTTGGAATGGTGGTTCGTGGGGAGTGAGACTCAAGTGTTAGACCAATAATGTATATTTATTAATCGATTCAGATGACTAAGCTACTACATAGGTAACCGGGTAGATCTCCCGTGACAAGGGAGCAGACACGATAGTGGAACTCGCAGACCTTTCTATAGACCCGTGAACGACCCTTCGGTGGGGGGAATCACCAGATCACATTTTAGTCCCTCCGTCGGACTCTCGTGCACTCCGTATGGCCCCCATCACCCAACCACCATTACTATCTTTAAACTTACTGATCTCAATATCCCACAAGCCAGGAAGGTCCATCGGTCGCACCATGCTCGCTCATAAACAAGATGCAATCTATGAGCTATATGCTATTATCAGCAGGATGGCAACCCAACACTCTAGATTCCAAGAATATGTACAAGCGTGGGTTAACCTCTTGCCAGAATAAACCTTAAAATAATTATGCTCTTACATTACAAACACTTAAATTTTTCAATGCCACATGGCATATTCCTCAGGAGATAATCTTTAAAATGTTTGTAATCATACTAAGTGTTGTTACTTTTATTCGTTCTTCATTTTTCTACAATTCTATCATGTTCATTTAATAACATTAGGGCTGTCTAAAGATTCAAAACTTTGGCTTGGAAAAATTCTTAGATTCAACATAACTTTGAAACATAAATAAATATGGCTTCAATAATTACGAAACTTTGGCAATAATATAGTAACAGCCAAAATACTCCATTCAGAGTTTATATGTGCATTAGAAATTGATGTTTATGTGAAAAAATCAAACGAGATGAATTGCTTGTTGTGCTAACTTTATTGATATCAGATCACAGGTGCAACCAAGGTGGAGGGGGGGGGG